>PVLC010015140.1:0-21327 GCA_004027655.1 Graphiurus murinus
CCCACATCACGGAACCTGGAAGCGGGGCACAGTGAGGGAGGACATATATATATAGTCCTTAAGGCCACATCCCCATTTGGCTGCCTTGTCTACAACTGAGGGCCCGGGGGACATTCTAAATCTAAACCATAACAACTCTGATTCATCTTCCTATTTTCTAGGTTTTCTGTTCCATGCTCAACAGACCCAAGAGCATTTTCTCTACACTGCCCTGCTATCTTCAGTACTCTTCCCTGCAGAATGCATCCCACATGCCTCCCTGACCATTGCCCTCTCTCTTTGACTCCCAGTGCCCAGTCTTTCCTCTTCTGCAGCAGCACGGAGCAGTACCTCCAAGTCCTCCATGTTTCCCTCCTCTTAGGGATCAGGGTCCCAAGCTTCCAGTGGTTATTGTCTAATAACGGTTGCCATGTATATCTTGACTCATGCTCTGCTTGTTCTCTGTGGAAGAATAGGTCTGACCACGGTTTCTCCAATATGGTAGAGAGCAGTCTATGAATGCCACTTCTACTTCATATATTATACATGTATTTGAAGGCTTCAGGGAATCGTCTTCTCTTGCCCCAACCCACACCTTTGTACTACACTTTGTTCTTTGTTTAATCATTCTAAAGGCTTCACACACACACACACACATACACACACAAAAAAAAAACCATTTTTATTGTATTCTGTTGGGGTCTTAGCCCGACGGGCCCGGAGAGACCTCACCTCAAGATGGTGCCTGGCACAGTGCCAGGAGCAGCTGCAGGTGGTAACATCCTAGGGCTGTGCCACGTCAGAGAGCATGCACCAGCACGTCAGAGCATGGACAGTGCGTGCCCAATAGGGAGCTGTAATGTTACTTAAGTTGCCTGAGTGGTCTACTCCCTGATAGGCTCACTGGGTTTTCCTCTTTATGGCTCCTCGATACCTGACTGAAAGATAGAAGGAGTCTCTCCCGTGAGGAGAAGGAGTAAAAGAATAGGGAGGGAGTAAGAGAAGAGAGAGAGAGAGAGAAGAATAAAGAAGCTTGCACCATTCCTGTGTGTTTGTCGTGTCTTCGGGCCCTCGTGGGCAAGGGTCCGGCGAGGGGGACAATAGTATTCAGTTTCCTGTTGCAAAGACATACATAATACTTTGAAAATAATAAAACCAACTTATGTGATATATGATTTATTGTATGTCATGTTCTGTGATAAATGCCAACCATAAATTGTTTTTCTTAATTGTTACAAACATACTTTTAAAATAGGGCTGGAAATGTAGCTCTGTGATAGAGGCTTGCATGCAGGAAGCCTTGGGTTTAATCCCCAGAAAAAGAAAAGGCAAAACAAAAAATAAAAATAAACCTTATAAAATGACACAATTGACTTTATGCATGAGGAATTATACCATAGTGGCTCACCCAAAGCCAAACAATTGCTATGTAATAAGAACTTGTCCATGCTCTACCTCGTCACACTATCCCCTCTAATTTACAGATTGTCTAGTAACAAAATTACCTTTCAGGAAAATGTGTTCCTCTAAAAACTATTTCCCTAGGTGGAAGGATCTCACTATACTTTTTAAAATCAAAGCTCATTTTGTTCACATTTATGTAAATATTTTCTTCTAATACACTCACACTGCTTATCCTTTGCCTAAGGATAAAATTAAACTGAGAATGTGTGTTCAGCTTCAAAAATGACATTCTCAATTCCAATGAAGTGTCCTGTGAAGCTGCTGTTGAAGTTTTATCAGATTCTAACTTAAATTTTTTCTGAAAATCTGAGTGTGATGGGGCACATCTGTAACCCCAACACTTGAGAGACTGAGACAGGAGGATTTCAGGTTCAAGATCAGCCTCAGCAACATAGTGAGACTCTCAGCAACCTAGTAAGAACTTGTTTCAAAACAAAAAGTAAAATGGGGATAGGGGTGTAGCTCAGAAGTAGAATGCCACTGGGTTCAATTCCCAGTACCACAAACACACACACACACACACACACACACACACACACGCACACACACACACACAATTGTTTCTGAAAAACGATAGTAGTATGATGTTTTATGTGGAGACATACTATGCTAGAAATGACTATTTTTTTTAATGGAGGAAATCTAATATGGAAAAAGAAATGAACTGATTGGAACCAGAAAGTCTCAATAGCAACATTTAAAAATATTTTCCATATAAACATAATTCATCAAACAGTGAACCAATACAGTATTGGAGAATCTGGAATTGAAGCTTATATGTTGATTAGAATTACCTCTTTCTTCTCAAGACTTCTGAAAAACACATTGCCAGTAGCAGGCTCATTAGTTAAACTAGAAATAGAAAACATCTAGTGCAGATTCTTTGGTTTCTATGGGATCTATTAGACAATGTCACTGCACTGTCTGTAGTTAATGTGTAATTATATTCCTTTTCTGCTTTCTTACCCTCATTTTTCCTTTTGATATCTCTCAATCTATTTTTCTCAATTTTCCTTCTTGAGAAAACTTTTTCCCATCTCTTATCTCTTGTTTAACCATTGTTACCGAGTAGGACATTCAGATTTCTATTTATCCACATTATCAGTGCTCAGATTTCAGAGTTGCTGATTGATATCAGAGGTTGGAACACATTTATATAAATGGCCAGATGATAAATACGCTCAGTCTGAGAGCCACACTGTCTGTGTTGCAACTATTCAGCTTTTTCACTGTAACGTGAAAACAGCCAGAGACAGCACAGTGTAAAATGAAATGAGGCTGGCTGTGTTGCAATAAATTTTTATTGACAGAAACAAGCAGCAAGGCAGGACAGATTTATCAGGTTAACCATATTTTGTAGATCCTTCATCTAGATCTCCCTTCCTTCTGTGACTTACTCTCAAATCTTACAACACTGTTGTGTTTTTATGCACAACATTGGGTCAGCAGGATTAGGTGTGTGGCATCAAGCCTTTTAAAAGATAAACACATGCTGTGTTAATTCTATACTGTAGTTTTCTGAAAGACAAAGTAATTGAATATGGTTTTTCATGTGAGAGAAGAGATAGGATAGTGAGGAGGGGAACGCAAAAGGAGAGACACAAGTAGAACCACTACAATTCTTGACTTTACACACAGTTTATTAGAGATGATTTATGTAAATATGATTGTGTTTACCTGAAGCCAAGACTGATTGATGTTCGGGTAAGCAAGGAAAAAAAATGGCAACCATATTTAAATAAATGCCCAGTTTAAACAGTAAGTGATATTTTTAGTTCAACCACAGAAAAATATGTTACCCTAAAATTAATCAATTTGGGAGGGGGGAAATCCTTCCTACATTCATTGATAACACAAAGAACCCAGGTAAGATTTTCTCTCATGAGGGCAAATGGAGACACACGTTTCACAATAGTTCTAGAAGTTGAAGATATTAAGCAACCTTTTTGTTGTTGTTTTTGTTTTGTTTTACAGAAATCTAAGAGGAAAATTCCAAATTCCAGAGCAGATGAGGCTTGGACAAAATAGCATAGAAAGCTAGTAAAACTGAAGGAGGTGCTGCTTCAGATTCAGGCGACAGAGGGTAACCAGATTGGAAGACATCCATGGCCCCGTTGTGGCACTCCATGAGCCAGACTCCAGCAGGCTGCACATGGCCCTCTGAGGGGTCTGTGTCCCTAGCAGTGCTGGGAGACCCCAGGAGCCCCAGCATCCTGGGAATTGGGTCACATAATAGAGATACTGACTGAAACAGAGGGCAACCTGCTTTACTCAATTTCACCAATGTAAACACTAACCTTATCAAAAAAAAATGCCAGAATACTGTTTGACAACAAGCATTAGAATAAAAAATAAATAAAAATAAAAACTGTTCTTCATATGATCAGCCTAGAATCAAGAAGTTTAGTCCTAGGACCTAGACTTTAAATAGCCACAAAAAGTGGAAGTAAGTAGTACAATGAAGAATATGTAATGTCTCCCTTATTAGTGTGACAGTTGAAGTAATAATAATCATGCAACCATCAGTTTTGAGATATAAGCTATTAGAACAATTACTGAAAGGAGTTGTGGTCCATTGGTGGAGACCACTGAAACCAGAGATGACCCAAAATGGCCCAGAGAGAGAGGCTTTCCCCAGGAAACCCCAGTACCTGGGCCTGCTGTTCCTCTTGTCACAATGGTACCTGCATTTAACACTGCCATTTAGTCATGGGGGAAAATACATGAATGTGTGAATGACCATAAAACATCCAAATGACCTCCAAACACTTTGGAGAAACTTCACCATCTTTTCTATTATTTAAAAAAAATCAAATGTAACCTAATGAAAACTAATACCTATCAACTCTGTTCACTGAACAAGACTTACGACACATGCTACTTTATTTAAAATATCAAAATTTCAAAGAGAAACATACCAAGTCCCGTGTGCATATATGTACCATTTTGAACCTCATTTTGATGTAAAATCACAATGTACTAATAAATGTATAAAAATAAATATTAAAATGTTTTAGGAGGTAGAATCATTCCAAATTTTCATGTGAAGAAATGGAGGTTTTCCAGATGACATGACCTCCAAAACTGAGTAGGTAGCAAGTAAAATAATTTACTATATACATGATCACCATTTCTTTAATCAACTAATAAAGAAACTGGGGATGATAAAAGAGAAACTGAGAATATTTGGAAAAGTGTTTTTTATCAAAATGCTAGATACTTTGCTATTCAGTCCATAAGAATTAAAAAATTATATGACTTTATTTATATTTATAAAGTTTTCATTAAATAAATCTTTAGTTCTAATATGTGATATCTATTGATTTGTTTCACAATATTTTTGCCCTTACATAGCATATTTAGCTGTTTTCAATCAAACAGTTAATTTACCTGCTTTTTTTTACCTTTAACTCACCGGTGTAGGTGAAATTTAATTGGGTGTATTTTTCCAACATAGAACAATCTACAGTATGTGGAAAGTGTTTGTGTAATGTTTTATTAGAAACATTTTGAAGGAGGAATGCTGCTTCGTTGGCTTTATACCCTTTGACCACTCTAATCCTATGTATAGCTTTATTTTAGAGAAATAACAGATGCAAGCAAGATGTACATATAAGGATATACAACATAACATAATTTACTAACAGCAGAAAATGAGAAGCAACCTAAATGTATAATAATGAATTAAATGACAGAACATAATAAAAATACATACCTACTAACTCGTTTGGAAAGATATTCAAGATACAATTTTAAGCAGAAGTAGCAGATTCCAGGTGTGTGTGAAGCATAATATATTTTCCATAGATTGTGTTTAAATTTTATTTTATTTAAAGTATGTTATATGATTTTTAGTTTTATAAACATGAACACAAATAAGGCTAAGTTTAACAGACAATGATTTTGAAAGAGATATATGTTATTGCAAAATCAAAGGGTAATGACCTAGACATCATTTTGTAATGATTGATTGTAGACTTGTTTCTGATTTTGGATAGCATCAAGTGTAGGTTTAGCCACTGTAATTAATAAGCAAGCATGAGTGTCTCATAATTATAATGACAGAAGCATTTATTGACTCATTAATATTTATGATGGACTGTAGTCAGTGGTAATTTAAGAAATGACTTCCTGAAGCACCTTCAAGCAACAACACAACTGAGGCTTTTATATGGGAAGCTTCTCTAAAATAACATCTAAATTTGGTAGCAATAGAAAATAGCACGAGTAGTTTCATGTTCAAACATGCTCTACAGTTGAATTCAACTGCATTAACACACTCAGTTGAATAAACGCACTATCTGATCATTCCTGTTTGATTTGCTTTTCATGGAAAAAATTACTTTACCTGAATTCACTTCTACTATTTCAATTGTTTATCTTCCTGTACACTCAACATCATATGCAGTATGCAAAATAATTTATATGCTTTTAATCAAGTGAAATTTCAATCTTATATCTCTATGGCACAAAGACAAGCACACATTAGATATAAAGTAAACATTACTGAGTTGGATTTGAAATACACATGACTGCATTCAGAGCCAAGGTCAGGGATCAGCAGTCTCACGTTCTTGGTTTAATGCAATCACTGTTTCTGTCTTTGGGATTTTAAAATAGTTTTTGTAAAAGGTGCCCTGTATTTTAATTTAGGGTTGAGCTCCACAAGTTATGCAGCCCATCTTGATAAGAGTTCGTTAGGAAATTTTGGAGCAAGCAACAGCATTATCATATTACAGCAAAGAGTGGTCTAAACCCCAGAGACAACCCCAGAAGCGAAGCACTCATGTTTTGGAACCAAAGGAGGTGATGTGGCTTCTGAGACTGCATGTTCTGCTGCTCTTTCCTGAGATGTTTTCTTTCTATCAGAACTCTGGACCTCATTCTGGTTGGCTTACCTGAATCAACCTCCTGAAAACAAATCTCTAGGACAAGCAAAATGTGGTGATGCTGTTTAACCTAGGCCTGGATTGTGCAGCACTTCCAATGATAGCATGGAGTTGGCTTTTCCTGTAGTTGCGTCCTACAGAAATGGATGCAGCCAGAACACTCTCACTAAGAAACAAGGAAATATACACTACATGGATATACTTTATTCGATATCTTAGCGGAGAAATTAGAAGTTAATTACAAAACTACAAACAATGATACTAATTTTATTAAGGACAACAGAGAGTATAAATTATTTTTGCACAAGTGTGTATTATCAGCTATGTAGTCAAAGCTCAAATGTTTGATGATCAATGGACCAATGCAGATTTAATAATCTAGAATGGATCATTTTCTATCTTAAAAATATACAGTAAGATCAACCCTCCATCCTCATCCAAGAAAAAGACACTATTGAAGAGATTAGAATTTAGAATAAATATGAAGTGTTTGTCAGTGTAAAGGCAAAGTATTTAGAGACTTGGTGTATCTGTAACTAGCCATAATTGAAAGTATGTCAGATACTCTATTATTTTGTACAAAGCAATGAGAGGCCACAATGCTAAAGCCTTCTTCCTCTTATACACTAAAATTAGAGGCAGCTTTTCTTCTTTCAACAGAAGTAAAGACTATATAATTTGTAAGTCAGGCTAGCAGCATTATTCTTACTCTACTTATTCTTATTAACCTTCCTTCCCATAGACATTATTTTCATTAATGATTAGGACAAAAATAGTTAAATGCCAAGAAGAATAGTGGTTTCATAAAGTCAAGGTCATTTCTAAAACAGTCTGATCATTCTTAATGTGGGTCATTATTGCCATTGGCTGGTCAATCAATATGAGTTCCATTATTTGGCAAGAAATGTATCAATTCCAAACTCACAAGACAATACTATTCCAAAGTAAAAATGACTACAAAAGGAATGAAACCTATGCTTTCTTTCAATGCCAATACCATCAACTAACAATAATTCCTTAAGAACAAAAATTTAACTGTATGACTGCTAATGTATAGTGGAGAAAAGTATTCTTTTCCCATCTAAATGATCAAAATGTAAAAGATGAGATTTATACAAAGAGGAAGAGAGATGTCAGTGACCAATATAATTTTACATTGGAGAATACCTGGGAAATCTGGCAGCAGATTTCTCTGTGTTAAGTGGGAGATATGTAATCTAAAAGGAGAGGAATCATCTTCCTCATCTGCACAGTGGAGAAAAACTCATATGCTAAACTTTCCCTTTCCAGTGCCAAGCCATACACAACTACTCCCTAATATTTCCAACACTTTGTACTTTCTCCATCCAAACTGTACTCTGTTGAAGTAAATACTTCCTAGAGAAGATGGCAATCCTAACCTTTAATCACACTTTTTATACATCTCAAAGTTGGAGCTTTAAGTTGAGCAGTGTATTTTGGAGTTTGGTGTCCACAGGAGAGGATGTTTGACTATCAGACAAGGCCTATGTGACATTGCACTGAAAAGGAAAACATTTTTTCATTCATTCCTTGGTTGTCCATTCAACAGGCACTTATGGGACATCTACCAAACACTGAGATAAGGTATAAATAAGTGTTTCCACTCCAAAGCAATGTTACATTCAAGAGAAGAAAATAGATAAGCAAGTAACTACAAAAACAAATTATAGATGAAATCAAGATTGTTTTTGGCCAAATACAAAAGAGGAACTGGTAATTTATACTTAGAGATAAAGAAATACATTTTCAAAGGAGGTCAGCATGACTTTATTTTGGGGGTTATGTCACACGATTAGTAGTTTGAAAGAAGACGTTTGTCTTTCCTCTCCCAGCATTCTCTGCCCCTCTCATTACTGTTAGGTGACTACTGTGTTAGTGTCAGCCACAGAGCGAAAGGGAGTCAGTGGTATGTATTCAAATACCTGCAAACATTTTATGCTTACTGCTCACAGGACCTATGGCACAGAGGTGATGCTCATCAAGTAGTGGATGAACGAAGAGTGAATAGAAGAATAGAATGCCTTTGCTTTCAAGGAGTTTAGAGTTTTTAAAAGCAGTGCAAATCAGATTTTGTAAGATTACTGGAAAAGTAGAACTAGCTTTAGCAGGTGAGAGGAAATCAGGTGAGGAGAAAGGAGGAGGGATTTATTAGGCAGAGGAAAGGATTTCTCAGGGCAGAGTCTGTATAGAGTCATTGAGGCAATAAAGTATTGGTGTGGCAGAGGGCTAGTATGCCAACGCTCAAGTTCATGAACTCCTCTCTCATGAAGAGAAGAGTTTGGTTATGTGGTTGGCGAAGCTGATACAGAGAAAGGTTTGTTTGTCACAATACCAAGAATTAAAGGAAGGCCACAGAGGGGTTTTGGAAGGGAGGTGTGTTCATCAAAGTCTTTCTGGTTGTCATTTGTCAGACTCAATTCACTCCCCCTGAACACTCTGCTTCTCCATTTATGCACCTTGTCTCATTCACTTCCTCCACAAGCTAATAAAGTCATTCTGTTATTTCCATTTTTCTGAAAAATATGTGGGGAGGGAAAGGAAGGACCGAAGAAAGAAATAGTTCAAATTATGCATATGAAGGTATCACTCCGATCTCACTAGTATGTATGGAGAGAGGTAGGTAGCGGCAAGGGAAGTATACCAAGACTTATGCATATGCACGTGTTTGCTTGAGTGACTTTGGGCCTCACTATGATGTATCATTGCAATGCACCAATAAAAGGAGATAAAAGAAGATTGGAGACAATCAAAGCTTCCTCAAGTTCACATAATTACAAAGAGGCATTCCAGTATGAATCAGCAAAAAGTGACTTCTGTTTACACAAGCATCCACACATCTGTGAAGCCTAGGAGTGGGCTGGTGGAAGCAAGTATGTTATTGATGGAGCTTGTTTTTCTTCCCTGAACACTGTATTCATGTATAGCATCAGAGTTTTGGCACAGGCTTTTTTTTTTTTCTGATAGTGTGTAATATAGGCCTGACCTGAAACTCCTGCTTGCTGCTTTAGCCACAGTTCCAATGATGTTGCCAAGTTTTAAGCAACTCGGTACCACACTGCTCTGCAGAGAGGAGGCATTTCATCTACATTTTAATTTTATTTTGTCACTGGGCCTGTTCAATGTTCATCTGTCAGTGTGATGGAATATATATACTGTTCTCTATCCAGTCTCTCTTTTCCTACTGAAAGACCCAAGACTGCTGCAGCTGCACACATGAAGACAAGAGCAGAGATAGAGTTAGTTCACTACATTTTAAATAAAGAGGTCTCCATTGCTTCTTGGCCTTTTGGTTAAGATGACGTGTAGTATCTGTTCTTGTAAGTTTAAATAAATGGGTCTAAGCAATCTGATTGGAAGGATTAGAGGACATGGAAATCTTCTTAAGAATTATTTGGAGAGAGAGGGAGAAAGAGAGAGAGAGAGAGAGAGAGAGAGAGAGAGAGAGAGAGAGAGAGAGAGAGAGAGAGAAGAGAGAGGGAGAGAGAGAGAATTTGAGAGGGTTCTATCATTATAAAAGTGCAATCAACAATATATATCCCTTACCCTCTCCTTCATTTCAGGAGAACAATCTGATTTCTTGAAATAAATCTTTTACAATACTTTGCCAAGTTATAGCTGTCAAGAGTTCTGCCAGGGATATCTCCAGGTGAGAGAGTCAATAAACTGGGAGACTTGAATGGCTGTCGGATGTTTGTTTCTCCTGAAATTGATCCATGAAACACAGAGTCAGGTCCCGTCTAGGGCCACTGAGGATGACGGACTCTTGAGTCTCTGCTAAAATATTGATTTCTTCTAAAACTTTGTTTTCATCCTTTTCAAAGACATGACACTTGCAATACTGTACTTTGTAGCAAGGGCAAAATGCTATTTATTCCAACTCTGTTAATCTGTCAAGCCAGACAGCTTCTGGGCTGGAGTTAACCTCTGAAGTCAATGATGATGAGTGAGGGACAGGTTAAGCACATTTCCAAGGTGTTTATTGCATATTCTTTCGGAGGAAATGTTTTTAAGCACTTCAGAAACCTCCATGTACAAAAGAACCTTGATTGTAAATCATCATAATTTCTTCATGTTACATTTTTCAAGACAATATTTGATAACATTAGATGAGTTGCAAATCTAAGCTGTGTCATGTATTTGTTGTACAATCCTGGAAAAAAACAGGAAATATTTCTGAATATATATTTTTTTCTTTTTGTCCTTTTGGTGATGTGGATTAAACCTAGGGCCTCATGCATGCTAACCACCCCCTCTACCACTCAACTGTACCCCCAGCCCTTTTTCTTCATTTCTAAGGGATATAATGATTATTTATCTCCTACAACTATGGAAAGAATTAGATGAAATATCGTTATATGTGAAAACCTTTAACAAGTGGATAATCATAATCAATTTGTAAGATACAAATATATGACTTTGAAACAACATCAAGAAGAATTAATCACTTATGTATTTTTGATACAAAACTATCTAAATATTGCTCATTGTCTCATTACTATTGTCTTTGTATATATTTCTGCTATTCTAATTTCACCAGTCTGCTTGAGAGCCAGGTCATTGTTTTAATCCTGGAAAATTAACATGCTTCCAAGGCACTATCATAAAAAATGAGGTTAGGAAATGATCAAAAAAGCCACCTTTGACTTTGATATATTTTACAACTGCTTTTAGTTATTATACCTGCCTCTGGTCCTTCCTCTATTTTCTCTCTATACTTGTCTATTTTGGAATGTCTCTCAAGTAGGCGCTTATTAATTCCTAATAAATGGCTATTAATATATGGGATAGACTCAAACTTTTGGAAGATGAAAAATCTAAAGTCCCTGGAAGAAATATAACAGTAAAATTCAGTTAGCATTTTGATTAGTGAAAAATGGGAATTTTGTAGAATTACATCAAAACATGGAGACTTCTTTTAAATCTTTACATTTCTTTTCAGTTATTATCATTGCAGCAATTCTATTTGAACATATTTTGGTAAAGATAAGTATGACAATGCAATTAAAGTGACACAAAAATGAAGAATTATAAAGAAAATCAATGATAATTAAATGGATAATTTTAATTTGGAATAAAAAATATATATCTGCTTCTTGAGAAGCAGATAAAAGTCAGAGACCATATTTTAGAAGTATGACCTTTATAAAATTTGCTTTTTAATCTTTTTAAAAAGTCTTCTGATGCTTTAATATCAAGTAAAATAAGTTCACGGACCAGTTTGCTAAACTATTTATTCCAACATACATACACAATGAGTAATAACTATTCCAACTAAGCATGTTGGAATAACTATTTCAACATGAATACACATGTGTAAACATGTGAGGTAGTAATACCTCACAGTTTCCTTTTGCTAATAGATATAATTATTGATGATATAGAAATATCAAGCTTATGAAAATTTATGAACTTTTGTTTCAAAAGGCAGATATTTTGCTTAGATAGATGCTTTGTATCTATCTATCTATCTATCTATTATCGATCTACCAATCATCTATCTCTCTATATATAGATAGATATGCTCTTCTTACAATACAAAGAATGCAAATTCAGAAAGACCAAGGAACAAACTTTAATCTGTTTCGAATATTACAACAAGTATGTGAATGCTTTAATAAAGTACTCTGTAGTAGAGGAAGAGGAAGGTGAGGTAGAAGGGAGCCTAAGGGTACTGGTGGATGAATCTGATCAATGCATGTGCTATGCAAGTACAAATATGCTGCAACAAAACCCATTATTCTGTATAATTAAAAAGCACTGATAAAATACCAATTGCTCTGCATTTGGACAGATATGAGATAGCTTCAGAAAAGTACTTAATATGAAAGTGAAATCTCTCTTAAAGAAGTCTATTTAGTGAATTAGAGCATAGCATATAATCTGAAAAAAACACTGCAACTATGAAATTTTCATGGTGCCATCTCCTCAATAATTTTAATTCACTTTTCATTATTGTGAGGTTTGTCATTTCACAGTAAAAATGGGTCCCAAGAGACAGGCTGAGTCTACTGGTAATTTAGCACGTCATTAGTATATTCACACAGTGTCATTCTCTGTGGTGACCAGCTGCTCCAGCATGACTTTCATGCTAGGTGCTTAGTCTTAAGACCAGAAGAAAAAAGAAGAATCAAAATTGCAAAGTTGGGACAGGGACACCATTTTTTAAAATAGACACAAACTTAATTCTAAAAGAGTTAAGAATTCAAAACCCTTTGAAACCACATCAAATGGCATTAAAAATAATAAAAAATTAGAATTTTTGATCATATTTCTTTCTTTATTTTCCAAAAATAATTAAAGTTTTGAGAGATAAAAACAGATTACCCAACATCTCACAATATTCCCTTATCCTCCTCCTCCTCTTCCTCCTCCTCTTCCTCCTCCTCCTCCTCCTCTTCCTCCTCCTTCTCCTCCTTCTTCTCCTCTTCTTCCTACTTCTTCTTCTTCTGGTACTGGGGACTGAAACCAGGGGCATTCTAACTCTAAGTTACAACCTCAACCATTTTTATTTTTGTTTTTAAACAGAGTCTTACTACATTGCTGAGGTTAGTCTCAAACCTGTGATCCTCCTGTCTCAGACTCCCATGTACTGGGATTACAGACATGTGCCACCACACCTGTCCCATAGTTTCTTCACAGCAGAACAAGGGTAAGAACTAAAATATTTACTTAACCAATTCTGAGCCACTCACTTTTTGGAAACTTATAAAAATAAATTCAAAACATTGCCTTTATTGGTTTTATGGTATTGGAATAATTTATTGAGACCATGTTTCAAAATAAAACATAAAAAGGCCTGGGGGAATAGCTCAGAGGCAGAATGACCCTGGTTAAATCCCTAGGAGTACAACCCCACACACACACACTCACAAACACACACACACACACACACACACAC
The DNA here is from genome assembly GCA_004027655.1 of Graphiurus murinus. Lineage (NCBI taxonomy): Eukaryota > Metazoa > Chordata > Mammalia > Rodentia > Gliridae > Graphiurus > Graphiurus murinus. The sequence continues at coordinate 13,252 of PVLC010015140.1, forward strand.
ACACACACACACACGCGCGGAAGAATGGAGAATGGAGTGAAAACATACTAGTGAAAGCCTATAGCTTACTCTTAGGATGTTATCAACAGAAAAAGGAAAATATACAAATCCAAGGTAGTATTCAGGAAGAACAAATAGACTTTCCATTTTTGTTTTACGGACAAGAACAAGGTAGGAACAAAGTTGAAACACAATTTTAACTTGGTTGCTTAAATAACTGTGGATTTACTTATAGAAGTCAATTTTTCTGAAGACTATAGACCACCATCACCACCAACACAATAAAAATGAAAAACGTGACTTCTACTTAGAAAACAGGTAACATGAGGCTGGATTTATTCTCTCACCAGAAACCACTAAAGTACTAGGCAAAATGCATTAAAAAATAGCTTCCAAGCTATTAGACATTATGCAACAAAGGACAGTAATCCCTGAGAATGATAAGCAAATGAGATGAGTTCTATTATTGCTCCAGATTATTGCTTGGAGGATATAATCTCAGATGATAATTTAGATATGTAATCCCAGGCAAAATCTGGTGGCTTTCTGATTTGATGATATGGAGCTAGAAGTCTTGGGAAAGGCAAGGTTTTTAGAGTTCTCAGGGCAGAGAGGAGAGAGGTAGACAAAGTGAGAACTCTGGAAATCTACAGAGCATCCCCTTCAGGGGTCACCTTAGTACTGAACAGTGCACACATATTTAAAAGCTATCTGAGACTAGAAAAATCTTCCTTCAAGGATTAGACAGAATATTAACCAGGGATTGGACAGATCTGGGACTAGCACTTCTTCCTAATAGCTAAAGTGGAAAACTTCATAACCTTAAAACATTGGTTATGGTACTTAGAAAGTTTTTGTTTTATTGATTAGTGGGGTAAAATTAGCCTAACTCTAAATATTGATCTGGTTTTGGCTGGAAGAGCTAAAAGGAAAGAACTAAAAGGATCAAGGTGCTTCTAAATAACTCAACTGAATCTCAGAACAGAAGTGAGAATTTTTTTAATAATTCAAAATTATTCAGCTATGTAAATTCATAATTTTGGCACCCGATTAAAAATTACCAGGCATGTGGAAAAACATTAATACGTAATGCATTATGAATAGATAAAATTTTCATGTAAGACCTAGTCAGGAATAATGTGAATAATAGAAATAGTAGAGAAGAACTTTAGAGTATTATAATTATATTCCATTTGTTGAAAAGACAGGACATGTTGAAGAGACTTGAACATGGTCGAGTAGCAAAATTTAAGATCTTAAAAAAATCAAACTACTCAAGATAAAAATTTCTGTTGGAAATGAAAAACACATTGGACAAGATTAGGCATAGATTAGACGTCGCAGGAGAATCTTTACCAGTTGAAACTACAGAACTAAACATTTGGAGGGAAAAAACTGAATGGAAAATAAACATACATTATGATAAGTAAAAAAAAGTTAGACGTGAAAAGACAATTGATACATAGCATTACATGTGTATAGAATGTGAAAAGAACTCAAGAAGCAGAAAATAAAATGGTGATTATCAGGGATTGAGGGTGAGGATTCAAGAGAAGTTGATCCAAGGACACAAAATTTCAGTTAAAAACAATAAATTAGCCGGGCGTGGTGGCGCACGCTTGTAATCCCAGCATTCGGGAGGCTGAGACCTGAGGATCCGGGTTCGAGGCCAGCCTCAGCTACTTAGTGAGGCCCTCCACAACTTAGTGAGACCCGGTTTCAAAATAAAGAATAAAAAATAGGGCTGGGGGTGTAGCTCGGAGGTAGACCACCCCTGAGTTCAATCCCTAGTACCGCAAAAAAAAAACACAATAAATTAAAGAAAAATATTTTCTACAAAATAAACTAGTAACTATAGTTAATAATAATGTATTATGTATTTAAAAATTGCTAAAAGTAGATTTTAAGTGTTCTCTGTACACTAATAAAAAGGTAAGTATATAAATTAATGCAGATATTAATTAACTTCATTTTAACATTCCATGATGTGTACATATTTCAAAATATCATGCTTTAAATACCACAAATGTTTGCAATTTTTGTTTGTTGCTTTAAATGAATAAACACATAAATACAAACAGATATAAACTGTGGAGCTAATTGAAGTTGCCAAATATATGAATATTTGGAGTCCCTGAAAAGTATGGGAGGTAATTTTAAAGAAAATTAAGGATGTATATTAAAAACCTACATCTGAAAGTCTTAATGGCAGAAGGCTGAATGTTTTCCACTAAGATCAAGAGAAAGGCAAAGATATTCTCTCTAATCATTTCTTTTCAACATTTTTCCTAGAGACTACAGCATGTGCAATAAGACAATAAAATGAAATAAAATACATCTAAATTGGAAAAGAAAAATAAAACTGTTATTTGTAGATGATATCTTTATCTTTATAGATAATTGTATGATATCTATAAAAATCTACAAGAAAGAATAAATAATTGTAGTGTGGTTGCAGGATATGTGTTTAATTACACAAAATGTACTGTTTTTAATATGCTAATTTCATTCAGAAATTATCATCAAAAAACATGAACCACTTAGGGCTAGCTATGATAGGTGTGTAAGACTTGTACACAAAACTACAAAACTTTACTAAGAGAAATTAAAGGATACCTAAGTAGAGATATATACTGTGCTCATTGACAGATTTTATTTTTCCATTTCTTGACTTATACACTCACACAATTCCAAACAAAAATATATTAGGAAGATTTTTTTTAAAATAGAAAAATTGTTGGTTCAAAGCTTATTGTAAAGCTGCACTTATCAAAAGAGTGTAATATTGGCATCAAGATATACAGATATATTAATGGAATAGAATACACAGTTCAGAAATAAATCCATACATATATATGAATTTGATTCTTTCAGGGTTCATAAAGTTAATTGCTGATAAGGAATAACTGATTTTGCTCTTCTACACAGAAAAATAGAAAATAAAGCTAGTTCTTGGTCAGTCTGTATGTGTGTATGTATGTTTGTATCATCTATCTATCTATCTATCTTATCTATCATCTTCTATCTCTCATCTATCTACCTATCTATCTACCTACCTATTTATCACCTATCTACCATCTTCTACCCATCTCTCTATGTGCCTACCCCTCACTCATCTAGCTAACTGTCCTTATCTATTATCTGCCTTTTGCTTTTTGGTTTAGGGCTGAACTTGGTGCCAGCAGATTTTGTTTGCCTTGAAATTTCTAACTTCATGACCAAATTTTGAGCAAAACACCTTCAATGGGCTAGGCCTAAATATTCTCCTATGTAAAATAGGAATAGTACATTCAACTCCAAATTAAGTTATTATGATCAATAGAATGATGAATTATGACATTTAGCCTAATATTTTGCCATATTTAGCGCATAAAATATATAAACATATACACAGGAATATATTTACAAATATAGAAATACATCTACAAATGGGGTATTGATTCTTCTGACTCTGTATTTTATTTGGGAACTAATTACAGTACAGAAAATTATTTTTCTATTGATTTTGATGCTATTTCTAGCCTGAAGCTCCCGAAATTCATAGATCCTTCCTAGGAGTCTCATTATGAAACTGTCAATTGCTCCTGGTACTGAGGCCTTTCTAATTTACTTCTTTCATCTTCAGATTCAAGTTTTATTCTTAGGCTTGATATGACAACTTTATGTATTTATAAGTGGGTTAGGATTGATTAATGAATTAGTTTTATTCAGATAAGAGATTTACATTTATCTGAAGTTGTTAATGGCTTAAGCTAATGGTTCTCAAATTTCAATATGCACTGGAATCATGTGAAGGGTATAAAATAGTTTTGGGGGCCCCATTCTGAGAGCATCTGATTCAGTAAGATTGGAATGAGGGCTGAGAATACGTTTTTCTATCAAGTTCCCCAGTGATGCTGATGGTCTTGGTGAAGTGACAAAGCATTGAGATACTAGAGTTTAAACTAATGGAATACTGTTCGGAGTTTAAAACACCACAACTAGATTACTAAATGAGGCATCTATTGCTTTAAAAAAAAAACCTTTCCGTTCTTTAAGAAAACATGTGGATATGCTTGACAGTCAAGTGACTTGTACCATTAACAAAAAATTATTTTATTTTGTATCAGAAAACTTGGAAGATATTTTTCCTCCATAGTCAGCATCTAGTTTCTTTATTCCATAGAAATTTTCATGTGTGTGCACCACACTAACTTCTCAGAATCCACATGCATCAGCAGCCTAATGGCTATTCCCCCAGATATTTTATTTGTAATTATATTTCCTTTCTAAAGTGTGAGAAATCTAAAGATAATCCCTGTCTTCTTGGGCCCCCTCAGTGATCAGTGTTCTTCCATTAAGATGAAAATGTCATGTCTTTTGGAGACAGTATCCTTGCAAAAAAAAAAAAAAAAGAGCTACTGACGTACACCCCAAACCTAGAGGTGAGTTGTTTTGAGAGCCCTGAGAAAACGGAATGAAGAAGAAATTCATGTTCCGTGTCACAGGGTTGCCTTAGACCTCTGAATGGTCCCGATGATTATGTTCCTTCTGCATTTTCCACATAATAACTTTAATTTTCTACTTTACCCCGCATACATACGCCTGGCCAGAATCCAACAGGCAAGTAATTTTGGATAATTATCAGAAGTATCTTGGAACAACTGGCAATTGCATGGAAATTCATGTTTTGAAAAGTGAGTAATTATATGCACAGGTATCGGACATTATGTGAACTGAAGTACTCATTTGGACAGATTATGAGTAATTGCCCCAAATCACACTGAGCTTCTCCAACCTGCATGTTCCACGTGTTGTGTTTCAGTCCAAAACAAGCTTAGCTTCAAAGCCTCCTTTTGATCGCTGGAAGCCTGCTGCAAATGGTGCCTCTGCAGATATCTGTGACAGCCACACACACTTCCATCCCCTTTTGAATCACCGCTAGCTCCACAGCAAACTCATACTCCTCGCTTTTTCTCCATCAGCAGCTTTTCTTTGTCTCTGTGAAATCTCACTTGGGTATTTGATATTATGAATGCTGTCTTGGAACACATCTGTATTTTGCCCCGATGGATCATTTTAAATAGCTCATTTTAAAATAAGCTGTTTTCAACATAGCTTTAAAGTTTCTTAAAGTTTGAATTTAATTTCCTGTCAATTGTCTCACCTGTCTGAAACCTGGTAGACTTGTTAAAAACAGCTAAGTTGAAACAGATGGGTATCAGATTTAGTGGTGCATATTCCTAGTCTTTTGTGCTCTTTTTTCATAATTTTTTTTCTTATTGGTGCGTTGTAATCATACATCATGATGACAATCAGTGTGATAAAGACATACATGCACATAGCACTCGTTGAGCCCTCCCCCACTGTGCTCTTTCATTCTCTCCTACTTTTTTTTCCTCTAAACCCAGTCTTTCTATTTAGGCAGCATTTCACAACACCTGAGTCCAACTAAGTCCCTTTTGTGCTTCTTTTCTTAGATTTAATAAAACTAATTATGGATACTAATAACAGAGATGAAAACATAATTTTGTTCCTTTTCTTCCCTACTCCATAGTTTCTTTAAGCAGTAGGTCCTTTTTGCAAAGGTAATAGTTCTATCATTAGATCTTTCTGGAAAAGGCCTGAAATCATCTATGGCAGACAAAACCAGAGGACTCACTGTACTGCTGAAATATGCCACAACGATTAGTGATGCACAGTCAACAATTCCAGTGGGCAGGTGGTTTTGAAACATCTTCAGTCTTATGAATTCATTCCTCTTTTTTTCAGGCTGTTTATGTTCCATGGGATTTATATGACTATTTTCTGGCAATTCATAATGACCTATAAACAAATACATGTGTAGCAAAGACAGTGACCCTCAAGAATCTACTCAAGCCTGAAGTCTTGCCATTTTAGCAGGAAATTTTGCTTTCTACATTTCCCAACCATTCTGTCTACAAAGGTACCTAAGTTTACAATGCATTATTTTTGTGTGTGTATGTGGTACTGGGGGTTAAAATCCAGGTGCCTTCTACCTCTAAGCTATATTCCTAGGCCTTTTTTATTTAAAAAAAAAATTTGTAACAAAGTCTTGCTAAATTGCTGAGAGTCTTGATAAGTTGCTGAGGCTGTTGTCAAACTTGCAATTGTCCTGTCTCAGCCTCCCAAATATATAATCTATAATTCTTATAGATTCAGTTCCTCATCTTCACTCCTTCTCTGTCTCATAAGTTACTTGGGAATTCTCAACTTTCTCTTAATCATTTCTTGCCAATGTTTACTTCCAAACTTTCTCAACCACCTTCATCTCCATTCTAGCCACCACTGTTTCATCAACTATTTTGGGGTTGTAAAAAAATAAATAAATAAAAGCTTCCTCTTTTGTATGGCCCTCAATAAGGAGGTGATCAAAGTATGATCAAACCATGAGTCACATGGTTTGTTGTCTGACAAAGATTTCCCTTAGGTTTGAAACGGTTATAGGTAAGGTAAACAAGTTCCACAGGATATATGCTCAATACATAAGGTACATCAGTCACATAGAATGAGTGAGTTCCAAGATTTCTAAAGTCTTGCTGCTCCATTAGGATGGGAACAGGTTCTCAGTGGAAAGTAAACTTTCATTGAAGATTGAGGTGTATCTTACATGAGCGGTCCTCATGAGAAACTGGTTGGAGCTACACAGTAGAGATTGGCAGCATATATCGATGCAGGAGGGTGATGAACTGAGGGAAGAGGCTTCAGAGCTTTGAGACAGCAGTATGGGGCCCCCCAGGGGCCTGAGCTGGTTGTCTAGGAGAGAAGCTGACAGAATTTAGGCTGTCATGGCCTGACCTCTCAAAGTGTCTCTCCAATTGTTGGGTTTCTATGCCTATCTAAGTCTAGTAATTGAGGTAAGCAGTTCACATAGGGGCTGAGGAGATTCGATGTCACATTCCCAAAAGGAGGTGAGCTCACTCTACATTTTCACATGAGGAAAAGACAAGCCATTTGTGGAAGGAGGGACCAGCATATTCCAAGTTCTTGTCAGGGCAAACAAGTCACTCATAGGGCACACTGTCTAAGTACTTGAAATCATTCATGCTATTGCATGCCTCCTAGCTGAGGTTTTTGATGCTAGGTCAGCTCCTCTCATACCTGACATCCTCATAGCTGCCAGAGTCTGCTACAGTGAATGTTTATACCTTATTCCTTTTTATGTAATGAGGACTCAGAATAATGGCCAGAACCTGATGGGCTTAGTACATATTACAGAAATAAATGCTTGTCGTAGCTGAGGCAAGAGGCGTGTGTGTAAGATACATATTGTGTTTCTACCCCCTGAATAGTCCCTTTGTTACCAAAGGGACTGCCTCCACCATTTGGCACACTGTTATTGAACTTTCTGGTTCATAAGTCTTCCAGTTCTAACTTGCTCTTTCCGAACAGATGGAGCTTCCTCACACGAATCAGCATTTTCTCAACCTTGAAAAGTTCACAGTACTTCAAGAAAATGAATCTCACCCTCTCAGTAAAGACTTCTTGCACTTCCAAATGATCACTGGAATAATGATAATTTAATTGAATTATTATCAACTGTATGATCCACTATCTTTTTATTCTTCCAAAAGTTCTTATATTTTGAGTATAGGAGATTGATTTTCTAGGGCTTTTGAGAGAGAAAGTTGACAGCAGTGCCCCTGTTTTATGAGCCAGACTGCATCTTTTGTGCAGGTGATCACTGTGAACTTACTGACATGCTAAAGTTTTTTTGCTGAGAAAAAAAAATTTGCTGAGGATTATGTAAAGTAAACACTTTCCTGGACAATGGTATAGTCTAGCATCTATGCTGCACCCAGGAGCTACAGAAGTACTTTGTCATCCAGTAATAATTCTTGACAACTTTGTAGTTCTTTTTTTATTGTAATAATTCATGCTTTGTATTTATACATTTTTGTTAGGTACAAATTGATAAAGACAATTGTGCACACATTTCTCATCTGACCCTATCCCCAATTCCCACCCCGCTCCCTTGCCCTCCCTCCCTCTCAAGTTCGTTCACTGAGTGATCTTGATATAATTGTGTAAGTACATCATGTGCCTTAGTATGCTCTCCCCCCAACCCCCCGTCCA
>PVLC010015140.1:21427-38008 GCA_004027655.1 Graphiurus murinus
ACTTAACATAATGTTTTCCAGTTGCATCCATTTCCCTGCAAAGAACATGATTTTGTTCTTCTTTATGGCTGAGTAAAATTCCATTGTGTATATATCCCATAGTTTTGTAATCCATTCATCTGTGGATGGACATCTTGGCTGCTTCCATAGTTTGGCTATTGTGAATTGAGCCGCTATGAACATAGATACACATGCATCGTTCTGATAGTTTGGTTTCCATTCTTTTGGGTATATACCCAGTAGTGGAATTGCTGGCTACTTGAAGAGGGCATAGGACCAACACTTGAACACATAGGCACAGGTAAAAACTTTCTCAACAAGACCCCAAAAGCACAAGCAGCTCAAAGGAAGATCAATATATGGGATTGCATTAAACCGAAGAGCTTCTGCACAGCAAAGGAAACTATCAAGAACCTCAACAGAGAGCCTACAGAGTGGGAGAAAATTTTTGCCAGTTACACTTCAGATAGAGGTCTAATATCTAGGATACACAAAGAACTCAAGAAAATCACAGCTAAGAAAGCAAATAACCCAATCAAAAAATGGGCAAAGGACCTAAATAGACACTTCACAAAAGAAGAAATACAAATGGCCAATAAATGTATGAGGAAAAGTTCCACATCATTGGCAATCAGGGAGATGCAAATCAAAACTACCCTGAGATTTCACCTAACTCCAGTCAGAATGGCAATCATAAAAAACAAGAACAACAACAACTGCTGGCGAGGATGTGGAGAAGTGGGAACCCTAATACATTGTTGGTGGGATTGCAAACTTGTGCAACCACTGTGGAAAACGGTATGGAGGATACTCAGACGAATGGGAATGAACCTACCATATGAGACAACTTTGTAGTTCTCTTAAACTTCCTCTTTTTCCTCAAAACCCTCCATAATGGGTTAAATACCAGTTTCTACTGGAATCTGTGTTTCCTGAGCTGTAATTCTAAGACCCCTCAGATAAGTGCCTTTTTTCCTTCACAGATCATACAAAGTTCTTTGGAGGACAGATTCTAAACATTGACATCTTTTTAGCTTACCACCTTGAAACAGGGCCTTATGTACTCCCTCTTTTCGAATTGCTTCTAGGAATGGTTGAATGGCAGTGTCTCACTGAAATTCTTCCTAGTCATCTCAACTCATATTATCTGATGAGTCATTGCTTTGTATATCTGTATTTTATCTTTTAAAAAAGTCTATGGAATGGAATCCTCAGAAATGTTTACTGCTTCAGGGACTAACAAAAGACTTCACAAGGTAGTTATCCACTAAATGCTGGAAATGATGATGGTCAATTTTAAAAATACTGGTGCCTCTTGAAGAAAGATATTAAAACTGGTGTGTTTTCTTAGAGAACATTTTCAGACAGTTTGGTAAAGTCATTTGAATTAACTGAATTATACCTTGTTGACAATCATCCAAGATTTAATAGTTGAGTGGATTTGGGAAATTACGATATTCTAAAAAGCTCATTAAGTCAGCTCATTCCATGAATGACAATTAAATTCACATTAAAATATTCATATTTACATTTGTGGTACTTATTATAATGTGCAGGTTTATCTTAATTTAAATAAAATGTGATACACCTTTATTATAAATTGATGTATTTTTCCTAATATGCTAATAGTGGTCTGACAACTTTACACTGAGAAGACAAAAGGGCAATATGTTTCATTTATTGGAGACAAGCAATTGTCAAAATATGAGAAAGAACTTGGCCTGGCATATCAAAGAGGAAACTTCATGAAAGTATAATAAGATTTTACTTAATGCCACATAATGTTTCATTCCCTGCTAAATATAGTTGTGTTAAGACACATAGATGTGTATTTATCTACCTTGCTCTTGTACAAAATATCTTTCATGTGGCTTCAGATAAAATACATGAATAGGAAATAAGTGTTAATGGTGTTGCTAGAGTCTCAAGCCAGAAATCTGACTCTGGGGATCCCAACAAATCAGGTCTAGCCTCTCTCCCCAAAACTAAACAGAAATTAATGGTGAAAAAAAACAGGAAAATAACTTTAATCCATAGGACCATACCAGGAAGACAAGTGACCAGTATTTCTAGCCCTTCTTCTAGCACTGTCTTTAGAAGTATTGATATGCTCTCCCAGATTATATAGACAAGGAAATTAGAAATATGGACAGCCAAGCTGTCTTGGTCAAATAGTTGTCTGATTAATCATTATCTCAAGAGTGGGCATGTGGGGTTTTATCAGTGGCATAAAAAACTTGATGTTACCTGGGGAGTAGTTTTGATTCATTGTAAGACATCTTCCCATCAGACCTATTGATCCTGGAACTCAAAGTGAACACCAGTGGGAACCACTCAGAGCAAAGGAGACAGATCAAAATGGAGACAGAGATCCAAGTTTTTAATCTTGACTTTAGTTACCCATTGGATATTTGTAGCTCCAAGAGAAAAGTCAGTGTTTTTAGTAAAACAACCTCTAAGCCCTTGTTACAATCACATGAGCTCTGCAGCCAGACTACCTGGATTCAACTCCCATGCAACTAATGATGCAGTGAACAAGTGACTTATCATCTTTGTAGTTCAACTCACTCACCTGAAAATTGAGCATACTAAGACTTTTACACAAAGAACTCTTGAGGATTAAATGATAAATTAATATTTGCAAAATTCTTACAACACTGCCTAACACAAAGTACAACTGTTTGTTAAATAATATCATTAAAATTATAAGGAGAAGACTTGTTTGTGTATATGGGAATTATTTACACAGTGGGATAACAATGAAATTGAACTCAGAGGTGAGTTCTTGATAGCGGCAAAAGTTGCTAGAAAATAATTGTGCAATACCTCAAGGTTCTCCAAAAAATATAGGTCAGAGAATTATTAGTGGGTCCCTCTGCAACTTAGTGAGACGTTGTTTCAAAACAAAAGTATAAAAAATAAGGCTAGGGGTGTAGCTCGGAAGTAGAATGCTGCCTGGATCCCATCCTAGGTACCAAAAAAAAAAAAAAAAAAAAAAAAAAAAAAAAAAAAAAAAAAAAAAAAAAAAAAAAAAAAAAAAAAAAAAAAAAAAAAAAAAAAAAGAAAAGAAAGAAAAAGAAAAAAATTAAGTTGTAATAATCCAAAATAACACCTATAATCTCAGTATTTGTCAGACTGAATCAAGAGGATCAAAGGTTTGAGACCAATCTCAGCAACTTATCAAAGTCCTCGGCAACTTAGTGAGACCATGTTTAAAAATTTTAAAAAAATAGGGCTGAGGGTGTAGCTCAGAGGTAGAATCTCCCTGGGTTCAATTCGTAGTCTCACACACACACACACACACACACACACACACACACACACACTCCAAAATAAGATTATATGAATAACTTCATATATTTCATTTATGTTAGTTACTAAAAAGAAATTCAATTCTATGATTCAATACAGAAGTTGTTATGGCTAGTTTAAAAAGATGACTTTTTTTTGCTTTCAAGAAAAAATCGAAAACAAAGTCAGAAGGAAAGACTGGTCATGAAATGTAAAAAATTATACACAAAGCAAATACTGACCAAAATTAAAGCTGTATAACATAATTAACTTCAGATAAAATGGAACTTAGTTTTAAAGCTAAAGGCATTAATAAGATTAAAGAGCCGAATGTGGTAGTGCACAACTGTAATCCCAGTATTTGGGAGGCTGAGATAGGAGGATCTCAGGTTCACAGCAGGTCTCAGCAACTTAGCAAGGCCTCCAGTAACTTAGTGAGACCATTTCAAAATAAAAAATAAAATAAGGTTGCAGGTATAGCATAGAATACCCCTGGGTTCCATCTGAGGAACCACAAAAATAATTTTAAAAGAAGAATAAAGAATATCACAGCTTATAGTTAAGAGAAATGATCTCTAAAAGCTTTGTCTTAGTTCTTGTTTTTATTTCTTGAGCTTTGGGTGTCTTACTGAGGTAGTCTCTACCAGTGCCTATATGTTGGAGACTTTGTCCTATGCCCTCTTCTAGTAATTGCAATGTCTCTGGTCTGGTTTCTAGGTCTTTGATTCAGCTTGAGTTGACTCTTGTGCAGAGTGAGAGATTTGGATCTAATTTAATTCTTCTACATATAGATAATCCAGTTTTCCCAGTGTCATTCTTTGAAAAGGCTGTCTTTTCTCCAGCATATGTTTTTGGCACTTTTGTAAAAAATCAACTGGCTATAAATGTGAGGATTTGTTTCTGTATCTTCTATGCTATTTAATTGACCTCGTGTTATTTTTTATGTCAATACCATGCTGTTTTTATTACTATAGCCCTGTAGCATAATTTGAAATCAGGTATTGTGATGCCTCCAGCATGATTCTTATTGCTAGAAATCACTTTGGCTATTCTGTGTCCTTCATTTTTCCATAAGAATTTTTAGGACAGTATTTTTCTAGTTCTGTGAAAAATGACATTTAAATACCATCAGTTGTGTCATTTTTTCAAATATACTAGAACATAAACATGTATTTATATAAAATAAAAAATGAAATAATTTGAAAGAGATAGAATTATACTGAAAGCATCAAAGAAAAAAATGACATGACAATTGTACCCTTCCCCCAATTTTTTTAATCAACAACTTAAGAGATTGTCCTTATGAAATCTAACATGTATATTAGTATTTAATAAATAATGACAGTGATGCTGTCACATATACGTAAGAGTTCCAATCTGTCAACTAATTGCTACTCAGTACTTTCAAGAAAGTGGTCCTGCACTATATAATTTGTGTTATGTAACAATATTTTCTATCATAGCGATAACCATTTCAGGTTGGAAGAGAGATTTTCATCTATAAGAAAAAAGGAAATTATTCTTTTATTGTTATTGCTGTTGAATATGCTTATGTTTACACAAGTGCACACACAGAGATGAGAATATGTTATCCTTAACACTAAATTGATTGTTTTTCTTTTTTATTATTGGTACATTTTAATCATACATCATGATCAAGTTCAGAGTGATAGAGGCATACATACACACAGCACTCAGTGAGCCTCCCCCCAACTCCCACTCCACTCCCTCACACTCCCTTAGAATGCCATTAGATTGGCATTGATAATTTTTCTTCTGTACAGCATGTCCACTGAAGTGTTTCCTTCATCAAGTCTCCCTCCAAACTCCACCTGTCTCCCTTCAGCCCCCTCCATCACTCCACTAGGGTTTTTCTCCTTCTTTGTTTCGAGGCACTTTTGTATCCCACTTTCTCCTTAGCTTCCACATATGAGGGAAAACATCTAACCTTTCACTTTTTGTGACTGACTAATCTCACTTAACATACTATTCTCAAGTTCCATCCATTTTTTCCTGCAAATGACATAATTCGTCCTTCTTTATGGCTGAGTAGAATTCCATTGTGTGTACGTCCCATAATTTTGTAATCCATTAATCTGTTAATAAACATCTAGGCTAGTTCCATATTTTGACTATTGTGAATTGTGCTGCTATAAACATAGATATGCATGAGTTACTATGGTAGTCTGCTTTCAGTCTCTTTAAGTAGACACCCAAGAGTTGTATAGCTGGCTCATATGATAGGTTCACTCATATTCTTTTGAGAAAACTCTACAGTGATCTCCAAAGTTGCTGCACTAATATGCAATCCCACCAACAATGTAACAGAGTTCCTACTTCCCCACATCCTCATCAACATTTATTATTTGTGTTTTAAATAATTGCTATTCTAATTGAGGTTAGGTGAATCTCAGTGTAGTTTTGATTTGGATGTCTCTGATTGCTAATGATGTTGGACATTCTTCAGATATTTATTCATCATTTGTATTTTTTATTCTGTGAAGTGTCTGTTTAGTTCACTTGCCCATTATTTTGATTTGACTATTTGCTCTTTAAAGATAAGTTTCTTGAGTTCTTTGTATATTCTAGATATTACTCCTCTACTGGAGGAGTAGCTGGCAAAGATCTACCATTCTACGGGCTCTCTATTATGGTTTTTGATGATTTCTTGTACTGTATAGAAGATCTTTAATTTAATGCAATCACACTTATTAATCCTTATTTTAATTTCTTGTGCCTTTGATGTATTATTTAGCAAGTTTCTACCAGTGCTTATATGTTTAAGTGTTGACCCTATACCTCCTTCTAGTAATTGCAAAGTCTCTAGTCTAATTTCCAGGTTTTTGATGCATCTTAAGTTGACTCGTGTGCATTGTGAGAAGGTGGGATTTATTTCCATTTTTCTACATATGGATAACTAGCTTTGCCAACACCGTTTGTTTGTCTAAAAAGTTTTCCCCAGCGTATGTTGTTGTCTCCCTTGTCAAAAATCAGTTGGCAGTATGTGTGTGGGTTTGTTTCTGAATCTTATATTTTGTTCCATTAGTATATGTGTCTGCTTTGTGCCAACACCATGGTGTTTTTATTATTATGGTTCTGTAGTTTAGTTTGAAGTCGGGTATTGTGATGCCTCCTGCATGGTTCTTATTGCTGAAAACTATTTTGAATATTATGTGTCTTTTATTGTTCCATATGAATTTTAGGACTGATTTTTCTAGAGCTGTGAAGAATGACCAAGTTATTTTAATAGGGATTGCATTGAATCTATAGATTACTTTAGTAGGATGGCCATTTTTATATTTGTCCTTCCTATCCAAGAGCATGAGAGATATTTCAATCTTCTAGGGTCTTCTTCAATTTCTTTCTTTAGTAGTTTATAGTTTTCATTGTAGAAGACTTTTACCTCCTTGATTAGGTTTAATCATAGGTATTTCATTGTTTTTAAGGCTAATGTGAATGAGATTGTTTCCTAGATTTTATCTCAGTGGATTCATGGTTGGAGTACAGAAAAGCTACTGATTTTGTATCTTGCTACTTTGCTGAATTTGTTTATTAGTTCAAAGAGTTTTTTAGTTGAATTTGTAGGCTCTTCTAGGTACAGAATCATGCCATCTGCAAACAGAGATAATGTCAGTTCTTCTTTTCCTACTTGTGTTCCTTTTATTCTGATTGTCTGAAAGCATGTTTAACAAGCTCCTTTTAAATTATTACTTAGTGTATCTTGTCAATATATTCAGAGACCAAAAATTCTTTAATAAACTTATAACCTTAATAATAGTAAGACAATAATTACTCCAGTAATAGAATATCAACACATTATCTTGAGTCATATTTTTAAGAAAAAAAGTTTTGTTTGGAGATAACAATGATGAGCCTGCTCTGGTTCTGGGGATGAAAATCTGCAGAGCCATATCAGCAGGATTTTAGGTTGAATAAATGAAGAATCAGCAGGTTTCTATCATATTTCCCATCTTTGTGAGTGTTTTATTTTATGCTGAATATTTAAGGGAGGAAAGTTAAATTCAATCTTAGTACTCTTGAAAAGAGTATAGACCTTGTTTCTTATTTATCTATTTCTACCTGGTACATCCAGTAGTTAAATGACTGAAATCATGTCAAACTTCATTCTGTGCTTTACGTTTGATGATTACAATACTTTCCAGGCTGGTAAATGCCATGGATGTTCTTCCAATACCTCTTTAGATATTTAGATATTCTAATACAATTGGGCATTTGCTAAAAGGTCCAAAATAGGCAGGGTTACACAGTCTTAGCCCCTAGTTCTACAATAACTTTGCTTTTTGTGATTTTATCTGCAGCAGTTGGTTTAAACTCCCTATTTAATTTTTTATTGTCAAAGAAATATATGCACATAATTTTTAAAGTCCATTCACTACAAGACTTATAAAGAAGAAAGAAAAGAGTCTCGTGACCTCCAATCCTACCATGTCTTCCTTCTCTCAATTCTGCCAATCACTTTGAATATATAGCAGCTTATTTTGGATTTTACGGGCACTCATCTCATACACATGTTACTTGTCTCTGTACTGTTATTTCTTGGCCTTTGTGTTTTATACATCATCTCCTGAGGATCTCTTGTTTCCTTATACCACTCACTTTGTCCAGCATATAGTCCCTCCTATTGATCCCAATAAGTTACAGGACACATTTATACAAGATATTCAGATCAACATTACTGTTGTTTAATTTTGTCTGGTTTTCTAGGAGGTTTTATCAAGTAAGAAGAAATACTTTGATATTAATAAAAGAAAAAGGGTTACCTTTTGTTACAGTATTGATTCCCATACTGAAAGCACAGGGAGTATAGATTGAATATATTTTATATTCATTTCAGTTGTCTCTATGATGCAGAAACTAATAGTTCAACCATACCAAACAAATCTGGTGACACAACAGTACAAGAAGCTCTCTTAGAAGTTTATCTGGAATTCCTGATTTGTCAGATCTTATTTACATTAAAATTCAAGCTTTGGGTTAATCCAAGTATTGGGCCAGTAGAGAGATGGGAAGAGGATATATATATATATATGGAGGATATATATATGTATATATATATGTACATATATATATGTATATATATATCTTGCCAGGATTTTATGTATATGTATATATATGTATATATATATATATATCTTGCCAAGATTTTATATATATATATATATTTAGATATTTAATATTTAGATATTTATATATATATATTTATTTATATATATATATTTATAAATATATATATATCTTGCCAGGATTTTATTATGGGAGTTGACTCACACACTTATAGAAGTTAAAAATTTGTCATCTGCAAGAACAGAATCAAGAAAGCCAGTTGTGCAATTCAGTCTGAGTCTGAAGGCCTGAGAATGAAGGGAGTCAATAGTGTAACTTCCATTTCTAGGAAAAAGGAGGTGGTAAGAGGTGGCTTGTATTGGGCCTGGAGTCCAAATGCTGGTGGACCTAGACCTCTGATGTTCAAGGGCAGGATGTGGTAGGTGTTCTGGCTTCAGAAGGGAGAGAAAATTGGTTGTATTGTTTGTTCCCTATTTTTTCTACCTGAGCCCTAAACAGATTGCATGTGTCCACTGGCAAGGATAGATCTTCATATCTCAGTTTATTGATACAAATGCCAATCTTTTCTAGAAACACCCTCACATACTCAGAAATAAGGTTTAATCAGTTCACTGGATGTGTCTTAACCCATTCAAGTTGAAACAAAATTAACCATCACACAGGGTACTTTCTGGACATCAGTATAATAATGGTAGTTATATTCTTGAGAACCTGCTGTATACTCCACACTGTGCTAAGTACCTTATACATGTAGTGATTTTGATTATGTATTTCAAACTGAGAGTTAAAGAAGATTTATCAAAATTAAGTTGGCTTAAGTTATAAGGTTATGGTTAAGTTATAGGTTATGTGGTTACATCTTTACATAGAAAGGTACTTGGAAAATTAGAAGGCAAAAGGAGGTGGTAAGAGGTGGATTGAGAAGGGACTTCAGATAATAGCAGCACAGTAGCAATTTTTACAGTGACATATAAGGAGATTTTCCCTTGGTAAGGCAAAAGACAAAGTTGACATTGGAGAGGGATGCTAGATTGGTGTAACTTCAATATTATGCCACATGGAAGATTGATTTTTTTTTTTTTATCAGTTGAGGTCCAGTGTCGCAGTAACAAACAGATCAGTATTAGAGGTTACTGTAAGGAAATTCCTATGTAGCTAAGTCACATTTGTCACATAGCAAGAATATGTCTGGCAGAGAATTGCAAGTGGACTTTCTGATTGGTGGAAATGCTTGAAGGCATTATCAATGCCTAGGAGATCAAAATACCCAACAGGAGCAGTGAATTCACCCCAAAATCAGATTCTAAAACAAGAGCAGAGAGCTGAAAGTTGGTAGGTTATCCAAAGAAACTCAAACAATTTTTTCTTTTTGTGCCTAGCTGGGATGTTATAAACTTTCTCTGCCTATAATGTGTTAGATCCTAGGGGAATAAAATGGGACCTGAGCAGCCTCTTGACACAGTCTTAAACTTGAGAAGAAAGTCCACTTGAGGAGTGAGTGATTCATTGATCACTAAGTTTTCTGTAATAATGAACTTTTTTCTCCAGCAAGCTTTGACTCAGGCTATTGCATTTGTAAATAACACAAGTACTGTATGTTCTTACTGCTTATGGTTTTCTTGTTAACCAGCAGAGCCATATAAGAATAACTGATCTGAAAATGGAACCACAGGATTTGAAGCTTGCATACCTTCTGAGTGATATTTGTGGTGCAGCTTAGTGTCTCCCTACGTCATAAAATCTTCCTGAATGTGCCATTAGACAACTTCTTGCCTGCTCACAGAATGGCTCCAAAATACCACCCTCACCCCTTCACTGGCTGTGCAATAGCATAAGTCCATTTTTTGACTACACTTTCTCCACCATAAGTCCTTAGAATAAACTGAAAACACTACTGAATATTTGCAAGTCTACAGTTGTTGATTGTGAATGACTTGAAGCTTTAGATAATCTCTTACACATATAGTGCCTCATTAAATATATATTTCACATATATTTATATACATACATATAAATGTGCATTTTATTTATTTGAGGTCTCAATTTCACAAATGAGGAAAGCAGTAAAGGGAAATGGAATTTTCTTCATGTTGCACAAGTCATTAGCAATGGTGCAGGATTAAAGTCAGGTCTGTGACTTCTTGGTCAAGACGTTCTATCCTTTGCATAGAATGATAAATAAAGAACTTCAGAGATAGGCCAGATGATCAATTTTTTAAAAAGCCTTATCCAACCTCTAAAACATCACAAGTAACTCTATGCTTGAACAGCTTCCAGCAACTTACTATCAACTAGTGCACAAGGGAAGATGTCTCTTTTGGACTCCTCTAATAACTTAGAAGTCCCATTGTATACTAAATTTAAATCTGTCAAGTGTGCTGGCACCCATCTGTCATCCCAGTACTTGGGAGGCTGAGACAGGAGGATTGTAGATTCCAGAACAGCCTTGGGAAATTAGTGAGACCTTTAGGTGAGATGCTGTTTCAGAATTAAAAATAAAAAGGGCTAAGGGTAAGATAGGAGTTAGAATGCCCATGATTCAACCTTAGTGGCAAGAAAAACAAAAGCAACAATCACAAAAAAGTTAGATCTTCCTCTTTAGAATGTTTAGATGTTGCTTTTATCTCTATAAAAATCCATATTCCCTTACCTGAATATTATAAATTAGTTTTGAACTTATATGTGAGGTTTATATTGACTCCTGTTAAGCAATAGTTAAAGCACTTTATAATGACCTACTTTGACACTAAAAAAGGAATTGAAATGAAAAAGTCTTTCATTTCATTGAAAAATTAAATAGCAATCTCATCTGAATGTCTTTAAAATAATTGAAATGTAGCTTATAATAAAATTAGACTCTATTTTCAGACTGGTAAAATCATTAAAAACCATATCTTATTTCATTAAATTGTTGAAAGAATGAATTTTGAGACAGGTGATTAAAGTATCATAGAAAATTGCATTTTGACATTGCTTCTAAAATATTACATTGTTTTATTTTTCCTTTATACTCTAAAGTTCAAACACTTAGGTAAAATTTTGCTTTTTATTTCCATAAACTTTTTCAACAATACTGCAGATTACAATAGTGATTCAGACTTTTTTGGCTACACAGAATTGGTTCCATTAGATATTTCTTAAATAAAAACCAATCTGCCTCTGAGATTTTTCAGTTAAGATGGCACATGGAGTCTGGGGGTAACACGATGCTAACTGTGATGAAATTGAACTTGAGTGGCCTTCTTTCTCCCTCTTTTCCCCTCCTCCCTACTTTACTTCCTTCCTTCCTTTGTCTTCCCTCCTCCTTCTCTTGTTCCCTCCTTCCTTCCCTTCTTCTTGTACTTCTCCTTTCTCTTTCTTCTCCTCCTTTTCTTTTGAATAACTTCATAGTTTATTTGAGATCAGATCCCCTCGATTTTTCCATGTTTCTTTCAGTATGTGTGCATTAAGCAGAATGTAAATGTTCCTTTAAATAGATCAGGTGCTTATGTGGGAATCACTGAATTGAATAATGTCAAGAGTTCCTCTGGGTGCCCTCCATTAATCATTTACCTGTATAAAAGAAACCTGCTGAGTCAACGCACTCAAATTTCAGAAGTTGCCAGACCTCCATTTCTCCTCAAGTTTGTCTTAAAGTCAGGCTAAAGTGTACTGCTCTTCTCCTCTACAAATTAGTGTGAGATACTGTGTCCACCGACACAGAATGATGAGTTCTTTATTTTATACATTAAATTTTTGAAGACTTTTAATTTTTACTCTATAACATTGGTGAAATTTAATTAACCACATCATATGTAATTTGAAAGAAATCTTTTTATGAAGGTTTTTAGCTTCATACTACACACAAACACATACACACACACACACACACACACACACACACACACTCTGCAGGCCAAGTAAATAAATGCATAAGTACATTTTCTACTAGACAGTATATATACATATATATATATGTATATATATATATATATATATATACATATATATATATAATTATTTTTACAGAAAAGACAGAGGTTTTATTTAGGAAAGTGAGGAACTGGAAGGAGAAGGCAGGCCAACATAAGAAGAGGGAGGAGAGCATCTGGGCAAGAGGATCTTTGCAGCCTTTTCAGTTCTTTTATGGAATCTCCATGAGGTGGTAGCTGCTATTGCACAGTGGATGTCTGGACTTCCTCTTCCTCGGGTTCCCCAGCATCAATGGGTGGTTACTGGCTTGTGTCTGACATTTGTCCTCCTCCTCCTCTTAGATACTTTGTTTACTAAGTATCACAGGAATCTCAGATGGGGAGAGAAGCCATTGAGATTAAGGGTGTGGACTCACTGAGGCTTCTGCCTAAGACAGAACATACACTATATGGTGGAGTTAGAGATTATGAACTTTCCAGATTTTAAAACTTTATTTTCCTTTTCCTTCCCAATTTATCTCCTTTCTGTCAAATATTTTATTTCTTCTATCTTACCTCTCCCCCCACCCCCACTGCCAAACTTAGGTTCCTTAATCTTAATGGTTGAAGAAGGCCAAAATTTTATCTTCTATAGCTGCTTTGAAGCTGACAAGGGGCATCACCCTGCTTACCCAGGGATCCGGAAGTCTAGTCCTGACTTATCTAAAGGAGACATAGGGAGGCCAGTTTTGTTGTTGTTGTTGTTATTGTTGTTTTGGGTTTTTTTGGGTTTTTGGGGTTTTTTTGGCTGTAGAACCATAATTCTTTGATGTTCTATAAAAAGACATAAACATGGGTGGTATTAGCTTCTGACAACCATAAATCAAACAACAGAAGAACATCTAATGCAAAATATACTGGCCAAAAAAATGAGAGTTTTATCCCACCAAGATGTTAACCAATCATTTCCTTGTAATAGGTACCTCCACCAAAGTACTGGAAGTGAGTAATAGCCCAAAAATTCAATAGGCACCTTCACCAATATCTCTGGCTAATTGTTGTGCTCAGTTCAGGAAAATAGGTTTGCTTTTCTTTGAAATAATAATGTTGACATATTGTAGTTATAAGGAAAAGGCATGAAAATAAAACTTATTCTGATTCAGTCTTCTTGGTTCTTTTGAATAATACTTTTAAATCTTCTAAAGGCTCACAGGAACAGTGTTCACAGGCCTTATCAGCATCCAGAGGTTTATTCTAGACTTCAGAGCTTTGATTCTGTAAAGTCTCAATAGGGATAGGTTTAATTCCAGAGTATGGAATTAAAAGTAAAAGAAGCTGGTCTAAAGATGGGTCATTTTCCCAGGTTTTGAGTAATACATAATCACCTGCTTGTATTATTCCCACATTGGTCAAAATATCAGGAAGGGCCTTATTGTCCTAGAAAAGACAATTCCAAAATATTGGAAGGACCTTATTGCTATAGAAAAGACCTTTCATAAAGTATTTCATAAGGACTCAGTTGAAGAGAGGTTTTAGAAACAATTCTAATTCTTAATAGAACAATGGGCAGTAAGCATAACCAGCACTCAAAAAGGTCTCTTGATAGTTTTCCCAAGGTGGTTTTAATTTTGTAAGCCCTTTCCAACTTTTTTCATGATTGAGGGTCCCAGGAGCTATGGAGATGGTAAGATATATCTACAGCTCATGAGATCTCTTTTGTTACCTTTGAGAAGAAGGAAGGTCCATTGTAATTTTAAGTGACCTGAGGAGCTCAAATCTAGGAATAATTTCTTTTAATAATGCCTAACTAACCTCTTGGACCTTTTCAGTTTGAGTAGGATATGCTTCTATTCACCCAGAAAATGTGTTAGCAAAAACCAGGAAGTATTTATACCCTGGACCAAAATGGAAGCCAGGTAGCCAACCTGTTAGGTTATGTATGGCATTGTGAAACATCCTTAAGGCATAAAGCATAAATCACAGCATACAATTTAGCTTATTGGCTTCTATGATCCTATTTATTAGTAGCAATAATTTGCTTAGTATAAAGATTATATACTATTGCTATCTGTTTTTTGTTTTGTTTTGTTTTGTTTTTACATATTCAGCAGAGCCATCTATCAAACAAACATCTAATTTTAGGCTTAATGTTACTGTATCTTTTTTCCTACTCTATGGATGATTCTATTAACTTTTTAAGTATCTTTAGTTTCTGGTTTAGAAAAGAATTCCCATATCAAAAAAGGAAAAAAGATTCCATAAGAGTTGAAAGAATCAAGATTCCTAGTTTATACTACATGGGGGAATTTAAACAGACTTTTGCTTTTTAATTTTGAGCAGGACTCTTAGATCCTCTAGTATCTTACAGAAATAGGTCTTTTATGATGCCAGTGGTCCTGGACCTGTAAAATCTCCAGAGGGACAGATTTAGCTTTATAGCATTTTATAAATATTCAGAAGTTTTGAAAATGAGTGCCATATTATATTTTCTGTGCACCTAAAAACAGAAGCACAATATAAGGGGGAGCCAAAGTCAGAAGACAGCTAGTTAAATTATGTAGGTGGTCATTTAAATGACTCCGTGAACATGTCTTTATCCCAGACTAGCACACTTGTTTTTGTTATACTTCCCTGCTGAGTGCTCAAGGTCAAGTAGTTATAAGTACTTAATCAAGCACTGATTTTTATCAAATGATGCTTGTACACAGCAAGAAATTCTGAGTTGAGCATACAAGCTCCAGTTTTATAATTACTTGATATGTAAACTTGGCCAAATCACCTAAGCTCTTTGAGCCTTTGTGTATTCATCTGTAAAATTAGGATAAAAATTATACTATGCTTAAATCACAAGAGTATTAAGTGGATGCAGTGAGATGATAAAGTATAATGAAATTTCAATGAAAAACATTATCTTTATATCACTTTGGACTCAGTTACTCAACTAAGCTTTTGTTAGGCTGGCACCATGTGACAGATGGCCATGTGTTGAAGCCACAATGTGTGTGCTGACACCAGAGTGGTTTAATAAATGCCTGCAAAGGATGAGGCAGTGACTTGTAGCTACGGGGCACAGCTTGATCAGACACGGTGCTTGGGTACAATAAAATCTAAAAGGAGACAGGCAAAACCTTAGTATGTATTATAATAAAGGATTTGAATAGTACAATGGAGAACTGGAAAGGAAAAGTTAATTCCAATGAAGTATAAGAAGATCTCAAGGAGAAAACTGATTTGCATTTGAAAAATGTATAACTGACAACTGTTAACAATAAATTGAGAAGGGGACACCTTTAGGTTAATAATTCATCAATGCTACAAAGATTAGCTATATTGAAATCAGTGAAATTTTATTAATTATTCATGAAGATCTTTAAGAGCAAATTTAAAAGAAAATTATGAAATGGATACTGAAGTGCCTCTCCTGATAATCATATGTGATTTTCTTTATCAACTTGTCTAAGGAGTCAGAATAGCCAACTGCTCTTTCTTGAGCTTTTCCTTGGTGGTTGGGTTTGGTAATTGTCAAAATGTCCCAAGACAATTGATTTTGTCTCTGCTACAAGCTGGTAAGACACGCCACCGTGGTTTGTGAACTCTTCAGCCTTTCTGCACTTAGAACTCTTGCTTCTTCTAGATTTGACAGAGTCAGACAAAGACAAGAGCAGTAGAAATGAAATAAAATTATGTGACACCCAGTTGCAAATGTCTAATCAATTGCTCTTTTCTGTTTTGCAAAGAGGAAGAGGTGTTTACCCCACACTGATATGGGAGGATACTTTTTCTTTGTTTTTGGCATAGCATAGCCATGGGAAAGGTCTATTTTGAATAGATGACTCTTCTGTACACTTTTTTGTGGTACTATGGAATGAATCTAGGGGCGTTCTACAACTCTAGTCCCTTTTTATTTATTTATTTTTATTGGGAAGCATGGTCTCACTAAGTTAAATAGGCCTGGATAAGTTGTTGAGCCTGGCCTTGAATCTGGGATCCTCCTGTCTCAGCCTCCCAAGTACAGGGATTACAATCATGTGCCAGTACGCTTGGTTCTTTAGTATACATTTTAGCAGTACATGCAGCCATGTTTTTAGTTATAATGGAATTTTTAAATAAATGTGATCTCTTTCAACACCAAGCCAAGCAATTGACTTAATCATTTATATACATATGCATATGTGAAAATGGAAAATTTAGTATAGATATAGTTCAGGGAATCTAGAAAATGGAGAAAGCAAAATAGTTTGCCCATATTTCATTGCAAATACTACTGGTATTTTATAACCCATCTTTTTTCTTTTCCTGATATCTGATTATCTAT
>PVLC010015141.1:0-37834 GCA_004027655.1 Graphiurus murinus
CCTCCTCCTCCTTCTTCTTCTTCTCATTGTACTTGGGATTAAACCCAGGGGAATTCTGCCTCTGAGCTACATCTCCAGCCCTATTTTATTTTATTTTTTATTTTGTTTGTTTTGTTTTGAAATAAGAGCTCACTAAATTGAAGAGAGTCTCATTAAGTTGCTGAGGCTGGCTACAAACCTGCCATCCTCCTGTCTCAGTCTCCCAAGTACTAGTATTACAGGCATGTAGCACCACTCCCAGCTATAAACCTCATTTCTTTATGTATTGCCAATATTCAGGTATTTTGTTAAAGCAATGAAAAACTGAGTCAGATAACGGGACAATATGAGGCTGATTTCAATCTCAGGCACTCAAGGGCTTCCTGTAGACATTGCTACCTCCTTTCTAGAGATCTCGCTGTTACAGTATGTCTTAGTCTTCCAATCATCTGACTACAACCCAGAGAAATGCAAAAATAGGCACGGCATGCTTTCCTTCCATTAGAGTAGTCAGGTTTCAAATTTAAACAGAGGTTTGCTAAAAATAAATTTCTGGAAGTTAAATGTGGTGGTACACATTTGTAATCCCAGTACTTGGGAGGCTGGGACAGGAAGATCACAGATTCAAGGCCAGCCTAAGCAACTTACCCAGACCCACAGCAACTTAGTATGACTCTGTTTAAAAAAATTATATATATATATATATATATATATATATATATATATATATATATATGTATGTATATATGCCAAGTGTGATGGCACATACTTGTAATCCCAGTATTTGGGAGGCTGAGACAGGAGAATCACTGATTCAAGGCCAGTCTCAGCAACTTAGTGAAACTCTCTACAACTTGATGAGACTTAATGAATAAAATATAAAATTGAGCTGGAGGTATAGCTCAAAGGTAGAATGACCCTGGGTTCAGTCACCAGCATCACAAAAAATAGATTGATGATAGATATATAGATGGTAGATAGATAGATAGATGATAGATAGATAGATAGATAAATAGATAGATAGATAGATAGATAGATAAAAGAATCAGTTCTTGGAAGGCTGAGAGAGGAGGATCACAGGTTAAAGGACAGCCTCAGCAAGTGGTGAGATTCTTATCAACCTAGTGAGATGCTGTTTCAAAATTAAAATAGAGCTTGGAATACTCAGAGGTAGAATAACCCTAGGTTCAATGTCTACTACTAAAATAGATAAATACATACATACATACATACATACATACATACATGCATACATGCATACATGCATACAAACTAAATAAATACAAAAAATAAAAGAAGGATGGGGCTGTAGTTCAGGAGTAGAATGTCCCTGGGTTCAATCTGATTTCCACTCCCAGAATATGATTCAGTGTAACTAGATGGTGTCAAAGAATTTGCATCTCTACTAATCCCCCAGTTCAAGATGACACCATGTCCGCGTAGCATAATTAAGAGAAAAACTGCAATTATATCCAAAATAGTGGCTGCTTCAGGATCCTGGTAAAATATTTTTTCTCACTTCCTGCTATATCATTATCAAGAATACTCGAGATCCTAATCTTGACTTATTGATACTCCTATGTTCAAGGCAATAGAATAAAATCCACGGTTCATCGGCTACCCAGGTCATGGACATTTACACTTCGTACATTTAGTGCCTCGCAATACATTTGTTGGCACATTACATTTATTGACTTCTTTTTACCCTCACAGAAAATCAGTAATAGATCTGTTGCTCAGTAATTAGTGCCTAACTTGAAAGCCTACAAGAGTTCAGGCCGCAGAACGTGCAAAGCCCACATAGCAACAGCTGAGATTTGAACCTGTCCCGTTATCCCACGGCCTCTGCACTGTTTACTCTGTTTTACTGTCCAGGTCTGTTCATCTGAAGGTGGTGGCCAGGAGGGGAGACCAGAGGCTTGTTAAGCATCAGGAAACCTTGAAAAATCATTGATTAATTTTCCCTTTTCTTCTTTTCCTCCTGCTCATGAAGAAAGCACCTCATCTGTTAAAGACTGCAGCTCAGTTAGTGGCAACAGGAAAAAGAAAGGTCACCCTCTGCTTCTCTGGAGCCTCAGAACCTCTCCCTCCAAAATCTGAGCTCTAACTGCAGTTTGGCTTTTAGCCCCAGCCCCACGCCCAACCACAAGTGGAGGTGCAAGACCACCCAGGCAGCAGCAGTGGCTGTGGGAAGGACTGAATGTCAGTAGCACCACCAGCAGGAGAGTGGGAGCACAGCCCTCCCTCTGTGCCGCCTGCCTGGTCCCCATCCTGTGTGGTTGTCATGGTGACAAGGGCACTGCTGGTGCAGGTGCTGTATTGTGGCTGAGACACGTGTGACTCAAATGATGAGGGGAATTAAAGAGGATCTGCAGCAGGCCCTGCAGCTCCAGCAGGAGGGCTCTGAATCCTGCAGTGCTCTAAGCAGTGGTTAGAGAATTGAGAAGCTAGGGAAGTGCAGGAATCCAAGTCAAATGTCTAGAGAGAACCCCCTACGTGGCTTTGCCTGGCTGGAAGTTTAAAGAGACATAGTCTATAGGCACAGGGTCTAAATTTGTCATTGGTAGTTACAAAATACACTTTCCCAACCCCAGAAAAGTGCCTATATTGTTCTAATTGCTCCCTTACTCCCCTTTCAACTCTTTCCTTTGCAGAAAAAGCTCAGGAATGGGTTAGAAGGCAGAATAGAATGCTTACAGTCTTTCTCTTTGGATCAACATGAAATGGCAAGAAATAGGGAAATGACTCCAAAACAGAATCCATGTTTTTGACTGTGTGCATTGGGTGGGTTTCCTTAAAAAACTGTTTAGTGTTTCTCAAGCATCAAGAAGTTATCCCCCAATGCTTGTCAGTAGGACAACAGTTTGCAAGAGAAAGAGAAACCAGAATTATGAAGTGAAATGTAGACTTACCCTCATGTCTATCTTGTCCTTCACTAATTGCCCCACAGCCCTCTTCCCCACCCAGCCCCATTGCCTGCTTGCCTTCACCATTGCACTATCCATCCCCTGTCCAACTCTATCAGAGGGAGACACATGAGTACTTACTACCAGAAAAGGAAAAAGAAAACAAAACCACCAAATACAAAACATGATTAATGTGCTAGGCATTTGATGAGCATTTTCTCATTGAATCCAGACAATACAGCACTTGGAGGTAAATGCAAACACCTCATTTCATTGAAGTGGATATTGAACTTCAGCAAGTTTAAGCAATAAGCCCTCAATCAGAAGTAAATCATGGGTTCAAATTTATGTTTCTATTGTCACAAAACCTCCATCTTCCCCTATGTACTGCCACATGTCACTGTCCCTTATAAAAACAAAACCTGATGGTCCATACCTGTAATCCCAGTACTTGGGAGGCTGAGACAGGAGGATCACAGGTTTGAAGCCATCTTTAGCAACTTAGTAGTAACCTCAGCAACTTAGTAAGACTCTGTTTCAAAATAATAAAAAGAAAAAATAGGGCTGACGGTGTAGCTCAGAGATAATACGTTCCTGGCTTCAATTCCAAGAACAGTACCCCCCAACCAAAACCAAAACCAAACAAACAAAAAAAAACAAGCAGCATTCTTCTTACTTCCCATAATTTTGACATTTAATTAGCCAGAAAGAATCTTGTTTTTTGATTTCATATTTCAGGGTTCTTGTTCCAGTATTCATTATTAATAATAGCCAATAGTTGTTAATGGTTTGCTGTCTTATGTAGCATACAAAATGACATTATATCATAGAGAATATATTAAAGATTTTTATTCATATTAAAAGAATGCAAATTTAGGCTTGAGGAGGTTATTTTCCCAAGGTATCACTACTTATTCACATGGTTCTCAGTCTGGATTTGAACCCAGGTCTGTCTTCTTCCAGAACAGAGCACTTCTTCCCAATGCTACACCATGAAACACAGTTATATAAACTTTTTTGGAGAGAGTGGGGAAAGAAAGAAGATTTTCTCTAGTTGAATCCCATGGAAGTAAAACTAAACTGTGGAGATTAGAACTTAAGCAAAATCATTTTAAGAAAAGTGAAAGCTACAGTGTCCCATGACTGTAACCCCAGTACTTGGGAGGCTGAGACAGAAGGATTACAGGTTTGAGGCAAACAAATGATAACTTTGCAAGACCCTGATTCAAAATAAAAATTACAATTCGAGGACTACAGCTCAGGAATAGAATGCCCCTGGATTCAATCCCCAGTACCACACATACCAAAGAGAAAGCCCTTCTCATATTAGTGTGTGTGTGTGTGTGTGTGTGTGTGTGTGTGTGTGTGTTTGTGCACGCATGCCCGTGTTTTCATTTCTGGAATTTTTCCAGTACCTTTGTGATTGTTCAGAATTTGGTTGGATACTTAGATATAGGCAACTCAGGTCAGCAACTAAAATGACTTTCACAAAAGCTTTCTTCCCGTGATATGGTTGATAGAGATCAATGCATTTAATATTCATTTCAAGCTAATTAGCTAAAGCAAGGGTCCCCTGAGCACTGAGAGCCAGGCAAAGGGACAATTCAGGACATCTTTGTCTAATTCCTCTTTAAATGTTAATAGCTTTGAGATTATTCTATTAACAGGCAGTACCAGAAAAGGAATAAAAGGGCCTGTTTCATTTAATAAAGGGATCACCAAATGGATTGGAATGTTTATAACAGCCTGAGTAATTATCTATTCATTTAGGTCAACCTGCTTTGGGCATCAGAAAAACATAACTAAGAAGAACAAGCTGATTTATGCACACTCTGCAATGAAGCTTCTCTGTGAAGTAACCCCTGGCCCACATACTTCGACATGCCAATAAAATACAGATCAACTCTAGAGAGTAAAGACTCATTTCTTTGGAATCCTGGAATTCTTATGTCAAACATGTATAATATGTTAAATAAAAGCCCCATTCTAATACATCTGCTACTGAAACAATGTGTTTGAGCAAGGAAGCAAAAGAGGCTGGGACTAGACCCTAACTATCATCTCATCATCCAGAAAATTAGAAGGACTTGTGTTCAAATCTTAGTTTTTCCCTAGTAATTCCCAATCCCAATATACTCACCTCTGGTATAAGTGTTTTGTTCCTCTATTTTTGTTTGTCTTATTAGTTTTTGAAACAGGTCTTTCTGCATTGTCCATGTTGGCCTTGAACTCAAGATCTTCCTGCCTCAGTATCCAGAGTAGCTGGAATTACAGGTGTGCAGCACTGAGCACAGCTTCAAATGTACTATTATTATAACTCTCACTATTATAATTTAAGTCATATTTTCACTTATAAAATAAGCACAACTATAATATCAATCTCAGAAATGTTATAAGGATTGAATTAGATAATATATATATGCAAATAGACTAGTCCAAAGTAAATGTTCAATGAATAGTCTGAATTGTTACCTAGCTCAGCTACAGAAGTTGTCTCTACTAATAGCACCTGAGACAGCAAAGGGCATGATTAACTTATGAGTTTAGGTATTTATTATTCAAGAACGATCCATCCAACAAGCAGGTTCTGCCAAAAGATGTGGCCAGAGCCATGGATTGTTCTCTTGTTAGGGCAGTGGTGATATCAGTATATTCTAAGAACTTTAATTTTGGTTTTTACAGAAATTAAGAAAATGGGAAAGCCATTTGGAGAAGGATTTTGCAAAAATGTGACTGGATATATTTGCTCCAGCTGAATAGACTCAGGCTAGGGGAGTTCTGAGATGTCTACAGTTCTCACTCTACTACTGCATCATCACAAGAACTTCTTAAAAATACAAGTCAGCCAGGTGTGGTGGCACATACTTATAATCCCAGCATTTGGGAGGCTGAGACTGGAGGATCTGGGTTCACGGCCAGCCTCAGCTACCTAGTGAGGCACTCCGCAACTTAGTGAGACCCTGTTTCAAAAATAAAAGAATAAAAAAAAAAATAGGGCTGGGGGTATAGCTCGGGGGTAGAATGCCCCTGAGTTCAATCTCTAGTATAAAAAAAAAATACAAGTCATGTGCATGTATTTCTCTGTCACTGTATACCCCAATATGATGAAAAATTGCAATGCACCAAGTAATAGAGAAGCAGGGAATAAAAAAATAAATGGTACAGTGTCTGCCATAAAAAAAATGCAGATTCTAGGTCGTGACACAGCTGTGCCGAATCAGACTCTTCAAGAGATATAAGGAACATGCGTTATCTAAAATATTCTCATAACATTAGGTTAAATTATCGAGGCTAATATGTAGAATCGAATGAGCTAGGAAGTACAACAGAGTAATATTCAAATAGAAAATCCTATTTGTGATGGAAAACTTTTGGAACAGATTTTGCAAATCAGGATGTACTCATGTCTCTAGTGATATAGCAAAGGCCCATTAATCTTCACTTCACCAAACACCACGTGCCTATGTGTCTTATTCCTGCTTTCCTTTGCTATTCAGATATAAGAAAGTGGGAAATTAAAGGTGGTTCTTAATGATAACACTTTTCTATTTCATCTCACTTCCATTGCCTTGGCTCATCTCTCACCTACAAATGGAGGAAGAGAGATGATGTAGCAGGACTTTTTAACTGGACATATAAAATACAGTTCTGGGATCTAGCTATCATAGCCAGTACTATGGTTTGGATATGGAACATCTCCCAAAGGCTCCTATGTCCAAGGTTTAATCCCCAACTTGGTGCTACTGGGAGGATGTGGAATCTTTAAGACGTTGGGGTAGGAGATCTTCATGTGACCAGGGCATGCTCTTGGAGGGGATTGTGGCACCTAGGTCCTGTCTTTTTTCTCTTTTTCACTTCCTGGACATGAAATGAAAGTATTTTCTCTGTTGTACACTCTCACCATGATGTTTTCCCACAGGCTCAAAGTGCTAAGCAATCATGGACTGAAATCTCTAAGACTGTGAGCCGAAATAAACCTTTGCACATTATAAGGTAGTTATCTAGAGTGTCTGTCACAGTGGCAAAAAGCTAACACAATCAGCAACTTGGATATGACTGCTTGATGCTCACTGAAATAGCACTGCAGTGTATTAACAAATCAAGAATTAGGTTAAAATCTATCTTAAAACCTAGTTTGATTCTTTTTTCTCAAAAGCAGGGATTTGCCAACCTAAAACAATGGAGTCTATTTCTACTTCTAACACCATATGTTCTTCTTCATTCCTGCCAACATATGGAATTTTTGGTCATTAATTTTAGACATTCAGATGAGCGTTTGGTGGACTCTTACTGTGGTTTTAATTGACATTCCCCTGATGAGTAATCATTTAATGTGCAGTGCCTAAGAATATTTTGCTCATAACTCGTCAATTTCATTCCAAAGCATATGCCCTAGAAAAATCAGTTGATATGTCCACCAAATATGTATATATGTATATATGGTTATATATATATATATGTATGTATGCAGTTAAATATAAATATATGTATAGATGTAATATGTAGATATATATATACATATATAATTATGTTTAGTGAAAGAAAGTCAATTATAAGGTACCATACTGTCTATTTCCATTTATATAGTATTCTGTAAATTTTAAAATTTTTAGAAATGCAAACAGATTACTATAATTTCAAAAAGGGGCCCCACGTTTTATTTTGTTTATGAATGGTAAGTTATGCAGTTGGTCCTGGGCATAATCAATTAGAAAAAAAGGCAAAAGGGAACTTTCCCAGGAATTGGAAACATTCTATATGTTAATTAGGTTGGTGGTTACACAGGTAAATGTCTATGTTAATCCACTGAGCTATCCACATAGGATCTGTGTGCTTTACCACATGTAAGTCATAACTTAATAAATTACTGTTTAAGAAAAAATGTGAAACAATAATAGAACATATAGCAGTGTGAAGACTTAGTCTTCCCTGAATGTCAGAGGCTGTCCTGTATAGCTCAGGGAGGATTCTAACCATAAGTGACCCCAGCCGTAAGGAAGAACAGGAGACTGAAGAATATTAGCACACACACAGTACCTACTCTGTGCTGGGTACTGTGAAAAATCACTTTACATAGATTACATCATTAAACCTTCACAGAAACCTTGTAATAAAGATGTCATTAGCCTCCATCTATAAATAAAGGAAGCCCAGAGAGGTTCAACAACTTGTCTCCTGATAGACAGCATGTGAGTAGTTGAAGGAGTTATAAACTCAAATCCATCCGTTACACAGACACATTCTATTCACACTATTATGCATGTCACCTAGACTTGTAAAAAATCTCTTGGTCATGTATTTGGAGAGAGAAAAAGATAAGTATGGTTCAGAAATATTTCAATATGACATAACTATTCAGAGGTTGGATGGGATGTGGAGAAATCGTTTTCTTACCCTTGTAAGCATGCTATGCCCTCCTGGGGCATGAGATTCCATTTTATCCAGTGAACATAACTGCAGTATTAGTTCTGGAAATACAATTACCCATCTCAAGTATTTGACTCAAGGACTCAGTTCAGCCTACGATCCTACAGCTTGCCGGTGGGCCGTGAGAAATAAGCATTGTTATGTGACCTTCAAAACATGACAGATGAGTAGCAAAATAAATGATTCATTTAATGGGTTCAGATATACAGGGCCTTCCCTAGCTTCAGCACTGAGGTCTTATTTATGGCCTGGTCTTAACTGAGTTTCTATGTGCGGAAACTTTGAAAAGCCGTTATGGTCAAAACCTTTCACAGGATTTATTATTAGAATACTTTGAAAATTTGTATGTAGAAAACAGAAGCCTGGAATTATATTATGTCTGTTTCATGAATGCAAAATAACATGCACTTAAAATGTGGAATGTTTGACATTGTAGAAATAGAAGAAGGAAAATAATCTGTATTTAATCTGGTTTAAAAACATATGGTTATGTAAGACTTCATTTACCCTTTACATAATTTTGTCTTGTGGATTACTCAGTAGACATGTTTTGAGCATTGTTATATACGTGGCAGCATGCTTGAGCTTTTAAAGAATATGAACTGAATAAGACATACATTTGCCTTCTATGCATGAAGAGTAGATAATATTATGTAACATGTTTCTTCCATGTTCATAGTACAAAATTGATGGGATCAACTAAATAATTGAAGCATCAATAATGAGGGTGGTAGGAAGAGCAAACCCTGATCCCTTACCTTCCTTGGGAAAAATTAGTGGTTGACAGAAATATCATGGAATTGCAAAAATAATATGACATCAGCTATATGGTGAGTTGTGGTTCTGTGTTTTGCTTGTTTCATTGTTTATTTATCCTCCAGACAGCTGTAAGGGTTAAGCATATTCACTATGTTAAATTAAGAGATCCAACTCCTGAAAGATGGATGGAATGACTGCTGAAGTTGGGAATCTTGCCACTAGAAAGGGTCCAATTTTACAAAAGGAAAGTGAAGCTGGAGAAATTAGGGTAATGTGCAAGCCTAGGATTCAAACCTAGCTATACTATACTATACTATCAGACATGTGAGCTTTCTATAGAACCATACTAACTCATACTTCCAACTCTAATTCTAATTTCTATGTAATCACACTAAGTCATACTTCTAATTCTTATAATTCTAATTTCCCTTCAACTCCTCTTTCGTCTCCTGTCTCCCAGAGACATGGTCTGTCATTGCACATCAGCATGTCCATGGAAAGCCAAAGGCAGAACCTTTGAACACTGTGGGAGACAGGTCATTAGATTTGACCCAGTGGAACTTCTCCCCAGGCTTATTCTGGGAAGATGAAGAGAGTATGTCTAGAAAAGGAAGCCTTTTCACAAACTGTTTTCTATATGGTAACTGATTGGAGGCTAACTTATTCCATGTCTTATTTCATTTTTCCCTCCTGTCTGAAACATCATCCCAGATATTCACACTTAGATGTAGTAAGCTATTTATCAGCAGTGGCATGGACTGAATGATACCTGGATAATCTTTCATTTTAGCTGTCACACAGAAATTCATACTTACTCATAAAAATATTTGACCCTTATATGTCTAATTCATGATTATCAAACCAAAGACTCCTAACTCATATTCTTTCCATTCTTCCATGACTGTCCCTCTACTCTTTAAGTACCAACAGTATGCACGACTCTTCCTTCCTTCCTTTCTTTTTTTTCTCTTCTTTTTCTTTTTTTATTTTTTTTGTGTGTGTGTATTTTACTGGAGATTGAACCAAGGACATTCTACCTCTGAGCTACACTCTAGCCCTTTTTATATTGTCTTTTTTTATTTTTATTTTATTTTATTTTATTTTTTTTGCAGTACTGGGGATTGAACTCAGGGGCATTCTACCTCCGAGCTATACCCCCAGCCCTATTTTTTATTCTTTATTTTGAAACTGAGTCTCACTAAGTTGCGGAAGGCCTCACAAGGTAGCTGAGGCTGGCCGCGAACCCGGATCCTCTGGTCTCAGCCTCCCGAATGCTGGGATTACAAGCATGTGCCACCACGCTCGGCTTGTCTTTTTTTTTTTTTAAATAAAAGGTCTCACTAGGTTTCTGAGAGTCTCACCAAGTTGCTGAGGTTAAGTTGAGAGTCTTGCTAAGTTACTAAGCCTCAAACTTGTGATTCTCCTGTTTCAGCTTCCCAAGTACTAGGATTATAGGTGTGTGCCACCTATAAGTCTAGTCTTAACTAGATGTATTAGCTCCAGATGAATCTGTTCAGCTTTAGTATAATTTTTCTTCCAATATGTGTAAATACCTATCATATAGCAATGATAGGTACCCAGAACATATATCACTTTTCCTAAACATGCACTAAGCACTTACTCTGTACTTGGTGTATTGTATATGTCTGTATATGTATATATCATAATAAATGTGTGTATTATATGTGTTATATATTATCATATATATTTATAATGTGATAAAAATAGGGATGTTTACCTATATGATATTTAACAAACAAGTATATATCTGTACAAGTCTATTTCATGTTATATTATCCCTTTATTTATAATTGCTATACAAATTCAATATATAAGAAGTAAAATAGAAATAGCTAAGATAAAATATTTATGACAATGCAAAAACCTCAAAAAATAGTCCAAGTAAATAATATTTAATATAACCTGCAAAGTTATATTTATTTATATAATATTATTCCATTCAATTTTCCTGCTTTTATTTATTATTCGAGACCAAAAGTCAATGACATTAAATTAGATTTCCTGATGAGCATTAAAATGAAAAAATAATACAGCCAGAAAGTGTAGCAGGAAATTGTTTCAAACATGAGAGCTGGCAGGAGAGCAGGCTGAAACCTTCAAAATAATATGACACCAGCAATGGCAGAGTGCCTCAGAGAACCCTGAAATAATTCTTCATGGAATTCAGGGAAACTAATTAAGAATCCGGCAATCCAAGTATATGCATATATATAAAATCACAAACAGCTACTAATAAAGAAAGCAAACAAACCAAAATCAACAAAAGATATGTCAAGTACCAGCCTGTTTTAGCATCATTTCCCCTGCCCTTGAAATATATCAGGTGGCTGTTTATCACTGAAAACAATTAGGCAAGTTGGGTGTGGTGACACACACCTGAAATCCCAGTACTTGAAGGGGGCTCAGACAGAAGAATCACAAGTTCAAGGCCAGTCTCAGCAACTTAGTGAGACCATGTTTCAAAATAAAAAATAAAATAAAGCTAAGAGCATAGCTCATATTAGAATACCTCCAAGTTCCATC
The DNA here is from genome assembly GCA_004027655.1 of Graphiurus murinus. Taxonomy (NCBI): domain Eukaryota; kingdom Metazoa; phylum Chordata; class Mammalia; order Rodentia; family Gliridae; genus Graphiurus; species Graphiurus murinus. Next base: position 11,616 of record PVLC010015141.1, read on the forward strand.
CCCACACATACACACACATACACAGACAAAGACAATCAGACATATTCTAACTGTAAATGCATGCTCAGTGAGCATCCAACTTCACATTCCTTCTTGAATGGTGCTTGCTAAATTAAAAAGCCATATTCTTTCTCCACTATGACCAAAATTCCACTCAATGCTACTTTATTAACTACCATTTAATAGTGGCCCAGCACACAAGCACCGCAGAGCCTTTCATATAAACTTACACTAGCTATTTTGAAGGCATTATCAAACTTAATCCTCACAGAAGTTTTGTGAGGTGAGTCATTTTAAGATCTTAGCTTTATAGATGAACCAAGAGGAATACACTGTTTAACAACTTAACCAGCTGCACAACTGACTAGTGTCAAATGAGGTCATAAACCAAGTTCTTTCTCATTCCGAAGGCAGTGCCTTTAACTACTAGCCACACTTCCTAGAGAAAACATTCAAAAAGAAAGCTTACAAATGATGATTTCAATTATGCATGAACAATCAAGAAAATTGCCATGAAAGCCAGTTCCTTGCATCTTGGAAGAGGTGCCACGGTCTGCGTTTTAAGGAGGAGAGAATCCCTTCATCCCTTCTCAGCTGTTGGATGACTGGCCTTTCCCTTAAACCTGGCGTGTCTGCCTACACTAAAGAGCACTCAGTTCAACCTTGAAGGGATTATAAAAGAAAAGCTGACCGAAAATAATCTCCACTTCTCCAGCTGCATTAAGGGACCCAATTTAAGTGGATTGAGGTGTCAAAATTCATCATAACCATTCACCTCAGAAAAGGCCTTAAATGTCAATTTATCTCTGCAGTGAAAGTACCTTGGAGCAAAAACTGAGAGAACATATCCCAGCACAATAACCTCCCTCAGCCAAGAGCTCCTCCAAATCTCTGCTAATGTCTCCTCCTTTCATAGACACAGAAGTGCAGAATTAATTCTGCAGTCAGTGAACATGCTGTCTCCCCTCTGTGAAACTACTCCATTTGTACTAGTCTTCTCGGACTGCCCTAACAACCCCCTACAGCCCAGGTGGTGTAAACCATTGAAATCTATTTACTCACAGTTGTGGGGGCTAGAAGTTGAAGATTGAAGTATGGGCAGAGTTGATTTCTTGAAAGACCTTTCTCCTTGGCTTTGGTGGCTGTCTCCTCTGCCTGTTAAAATAGGGTTACCTTTTAGTCTCTGTGTGCCTGGAAAATTACTTTCTTTCACATTAATTTCCTTCTGAAAGATTTATCTCTAAAAATTTTGAGGCACTGTGGCTTAGGGTTTCAACATATTAATTTTGGGTTTAGAGCTTCCGCATATAGATTTTGGGGAACACAGTTCCACCAACAACTCAATCCCAGTTAAAATGATCCCAGTTTGAAAACAGGTGCAGTGGTGTATGCCTGTAATCACAGAACTTGAGAGGCTGAGACCAGAAAATCACAGGTTGGATGGCAGCCTTAGCAACTTAGTAAGACCCTGTTTCAAAAAAAAAAAAAAAAAAAAAAAAGAAGAAAAAGATAAAAAGGGATGGGGATGTGGCTCAGAGATAGTATATCCCTGGGTTCAATTGCCAGTATAAATAGCAATAATAATAATAATAATAATAATAATAATAATAATAATAGTAATAATAATAATCACATCTTAATATTTTTCTTCTCCAGCACTTTTGCAAGTTGTACTTCTTTCTTGGCAGCTTTCTTGCCATTGGACAGTCCTCCCAATCCTCCATCCCCATCCTCACCTCAGAATCCAGTGATAAATCTCAGTGTGGTTTTGTACTCCTAGACTATGGTTGGATTAATCCAGAAATTAGCACTTATCCCAAACAATGAAATACAAGGCAATATCATTTCCCTGGGAGGAACAAGCCTTACACTCTTTTTTCTGGAAGAGAATTCTACAAGTATATAACTCAAGGGCCAGTGGATAGATCATTTTAAAGCCAGGAAGGGCAAGTCCGGGAATAAAGTGAACATGGAAAACAGAGAAGACCAAAAAGACAAAGAAAAGATTGTTGCTGATACTTTTTGAGGCTCTGGATCAAGCTGTGCTTGAAGTCAAAATTATACCTAATGTTTCCCATCACATATTAATTCAACCTTTTTGCTTTAGCTATTTGGAGTCCAACTTCCTACAATTCTCAACAGGAAGAATCCTAACTAGGACAACAGACTCATATAGATGAAAGAGACAAGCAGAGCTCAGGAACAGGCTACAAGAATAAATTAGGAAAGTTTCCTTAATACTTTCATCTGTTTGCCCTCTGCAGACAGAGACTTTGTATTAAGTTTCTAAAAGTCAAAATCATTTTATTAATTCACCAAACGTCTATGAAATGCTGCTATGACTCAGGCATTGTGTTAGAGCATGCATTCCCAACAGGGGGGATAATATCTTAAGCAAACCAAAATTAGTTCTTTAGCAGTGAACTATTTTTTAGGTATAAATGCATATAAGCATCCAGTGCACAGACACAGGGTATATGGTGGCATTAGAATTCAGGGGGAAAGGAAACTATACGAAAGTGATACAAGGGGAGACAATGAAATAAAAAGATAAATATTGTGCTATAGAAAGATCAAAGAGATGCATCTATAAACAAATATGGAAGTCAGCCAGGCCTGGTGACACCCACCTACAATCCCTTGTGAAGCTAAGACAGCAAAAGTTCAGGTTCAAGTAATGTGTGCATTAACTTAGCTGAGGCGTGTATCTCAGAGGTGCAATTCCTTTGGGTTCAATCCCTAACACACACACACACCACACACACACACACACAATATCACTGAGCTATACATACAGTCCTTTTTATGTTATTTTTGTTTTGAAACTGAGTTTTGTTAAATTAGTACTCACTGGCCTCAAAACTGAGATCCTTCTGTCTCAGCCTCCCAAATACTAGTATTACGGGCATGTACTACCATGCCTGTGTGTGTGTGTGTGTGTGTGTGTGTGTGTGTGTGTGTGTGTGTGTGTGTGTTCTGTAGGCTCTAGGATAGGGAAATGTATATGGTACAGTAAGTACCAAAAAAGAAAGCATTTTTAACCCTACAGGAATAGAGAATTAAATGAAGAGTCAAAATAGTTACATGGAACATTTTATTTTACCTTCTGCTGAAAGCTAGGTAATCAAGAAGAAAAGGCACTTCCTAGTCAGAGGTGCCCATGTAAGCAGAAGCATAGAAACATAAAAGAGCTGGGCTCAGTATGTCTGGAATTTAAGCTATGAAAGGGAAGGCAGGTGTGTCAAGCAGGGCCACCTTACTAACAGTGGATTAAACACATATGGTTCTTTCTTCCCTCTTAAAAAGAATTCTGGAGGTAGGAAGCTCCGGCTTCAATTCAGTGGCTCACAGACATTTGCAGGCATCTCTGAAATTATCTCTCCTGTCTCCCCTGTGCTTGTTAACTCATCCTCACTAGGTGTTGGAGGCAACTCCAGACATCCATGTTTAAGGCAGGAAGATGGAGAAGTTGCATTTATTTCATATATCTATCAGTTTTTGTAAGGAAAGTAAAAGCATTCCCTGAAAATCACCTCCCTCCCCACCCATTTGACTCACTGATATGAGTCTCTTGGCAATTCCCAGTCACAAAGGGAGCCTGGAATAAAGGAGAATAGGCTTATGGTACCTTGCTTGGAGCAAGTATTGCAACACCTAGAGATACGTACATCATCACAGCAAATTTAATCTCAGTGCTGCTGGAAAGAAATATGTGGGAATTGATAACAGTGTCTCTTTTGGTATGTGTGTATATGTGTGTGAGTTTTAAAGGGTTTAGGAAGAAATGATCAGAGATCAAATTATTTAGTTCTCTGTAGCTAAGACTAGGTACAGAATAAAATTCCACTGTACTTTAGAAATTATTATTATAGAGGTGATAAAATTGTAAATTATGTCCATATTTGTCCTCATATTTCCAAATTTTACATGGTGAGTAAGTATTTGCTATATAATAAAGAAAAAGAAAACATTGTAATATTTAGAAAAAAGTTCCAAATTTTAAAAATTGTCTAGGGGGAGACTAGTAGACCACTTCAAGAGCTAATGTGATGGATAAATTAGGTATAGTGTATTTAGGTAATTGTTTTAGAACACATAGGAAATAAGAGAAAAATTAGGGAGCTTCAAGAGTAGAGACGCATTGAATGGTTTATCTTCTGAAGCAGTTCATAACAGTTCTTGAGCTCTGACTGCTAAAGAATTTTGCAGTTTTATGAGCCAGGTATATGAAGCATAGCTCTTATTAAAAATTAAATTATATATGATCTCATAGTTAAGTAAAAGCAATAATTACTAAATATCAACATTTCCTAATTATTTTACTGAAGTTTGCTTTTGTCTATATTCTCTGTGGGGAGTGCAGGGGAGCACTAGGGGTTGAACCCAGGGATGTTCTAACATTGAGCTATACTCACAGCCTGCTCCCCATTTTTTTTAATTTGTAGCAGGATGTTGCTAAATTAGCACATGCTGGCCTCACCTGAGATATTTCTGTCTCAGCTTTCCAAATATTGGAATTACAAGTGTGTATCATGTCTACTTTGTATGTAATTAAGGTTATGTCTACTGTATTAGTATGATAGAATTACTAGATAATGGTGTACTACAGGGATCTTTGCTCAGCTCCATGTTCATTTATAGCAAATTGGAGGACTGAAATAAGACAAGGCTGGAGTATTAATAACATAAAGATTGACAAATGCTGCAAATAAGGGAAGATTTGTTGTTTTATTTATTGTCTAGACATAAGAGAGTGTTAAATATAAACATAAATTATGACTTATATGTAAATAATATATTACATGTGATACAAAAATTTTAGAAAGTTTATTTTTTGTATTCTTGTAATAATCACCATCTAACTCTTAAAACCTCTTTAAAAATTAAATGTACAACTACCATATGACTCATAAACTGTACTTCTGGGTATTTATCCCAGTGAAATGAAAAGTTATGTTCATACAAAAACCTGTACATGAATGTTTCTAAAAGCTTTATTATTCACAGCTCAAATCAAGAACCAACTCAGCTATTTTTCAGTGGATGAATGACGGCAACAAGAGTTATATATCCAAACCAGGAAATATTACTCAGCCCCCAAAAAAGAAACTATTAACATATGCAACAACCTAGATGATTCTTCAGAGAATTATACTTAGTGAAAGAAATTATAAGGTGCCATAATATATAATTCCATTTATATATTATTCTATAAAATTTAAAAATGATAGAAATGCAAACAGATTCATGGTTGCCAGGTATTAAGAAGCCTGTGGGAGCTGGGCATGGTGGTGCATACCTATAGTCCCAGTACTTGGGAGGCTGAGAAATAATTGTGGGTTTGAGGACAGCCTCAGCAAGTAGAAGACTCTCATCAAACTAATCAGATCCTATTTCAAAACAAAAAAATAATAATAATAATGAAATGAGGACTAGAGGTATAGCTTATAGGTAGAATGCCCCAGGGTTCAATCCTCAGTACCACACACACATGCAAAAAATTCTGTGGGATGGAGGGAATTGGGGGTGGCTATAAAAAGACAACAAGGATACTGTGGTGATAGAAATGTTTTATATCTTCTCTGTATGGAAAACTAATCCTAGTATTTTAGCTACTACACAACAATAAATAATCTGCAAGTTGAAGGTTTCTTAGTTCCTCTCCCCTCTCTTTGGCTGCTCTCCCCATTCTCATCTTCCCTCTTCTTTTCTCATTATATATATATATTCCTTTTTTATTATATCATTTATTCTCATAAATTCAATTATCATATTATTATAACAAAGTTTTCTGAACATATACTTTCTTGAAATTCTAAACTCAGTTACCAACAGGTTGTAACTCCTTGAATATAGCTTAAACATTACAAATTGAGCATTTTGAAAATTGAATGCAAATGTAATTCAATAGGAAAAGGCTAGTATTTTCCACAAATTGTGTTTAAACAATTGGTTATCCATGTGAAGAAAGAAAGAAAAACAGGAAGAAAATGAAGAAAGAAAGAGAAAGAGGGAGGGAGGAAAGAGGAGGAGGAGGAGACAGGGAGAGAGGAAATATTGCCTTATGCAAAACTGGACTCCAATGGTTCATGGAACTGGACTCTATATAAAGCAGTACATAAAAATGTAAATCTTCTAGAAGAGAACTTAAGGAAATATCTGTGTGACCATGTGATAATCAAAGATTTATAAGACACAGAACCTAAAACATAGTCCGAAGAGGAAAAAAATTATAAATTGGTCATCAAAATTGCAAACTTCTACTGTAATAAGCCACTAATAGAAGAGTAAAAAGACAAGCCATAGACTGGAAGAACATCTTTGTAAATCACAAATATGATAAAGAACTTATATCATTAATATACAAGGAGTGATTAAAATTTAAAGGTAAAAAATAAAACAACCTGATAAAAATGGGCAAAGTATTTGAACAGGCACTTACTTTATCAAAGAAGTTTATGGATAGAAAATTAGCTCAAGAAAAATGCTCAACATCATTATTTATCAGGAAAATAACAATTAAAACCATCACGACAATTATAAACCCATTGGAAAAGCATAAAATTGAAAAGATGACCATACCAAGTGTTAAAAGAGTATAGAGAAATTAGAATTTAAATATTTCTGGTGAAAATATTAAATGGTAAAAAAATCTTTGGAGAACAGTTCTCCAGTTTCTTTAAAAATCACACACACATACATATTGTATAATCTAACCATACCACTGCTGGGAAATTTTCCAAGAGAAAAGAAAGCATATATTCACCTAATAACTTGTACATGAATGTTCCTAGCAACATTGATGACTCTCCTTCTTGGTGAAAGAAGTCAATTAAAAAAGAATTCACAGTGTATGTTCTAATTTAAGAAAATGTAATTAATCTAAGCATAAAGAGCACAGCCACAGTTGTCTAGGGATATGAATATGCAGGAGGTGAAATTCAAGGAGAGGAGGAAAGGAGACATTCAAAGAGATCAAGAAAGCCATTGAGTAAGATAAATTAGTTCTCTATTTTGATCTGAATAAGATTTCTCAGGTTAAAATATCACACTGTATTCCTTGAATGTGCATCATATCATATGTCAATGAAACTTAATAAAAATAAAAAGCAAAGATTATCAGGAAAATTTGAGATGGGTGGGGGAGTTGAACATGATTTTATATATGTTGGAAGAAAAAAGACCATTTTTTCCAGTATCGTAGGAAGAAAAGTGAATATGCTAAATGCATACATACAAAAAATTTCATATACAAAATGTAATTGTATTTCTTTGCTCCTTATACCTGTGGTAGATAATTGTGATTTGATCTGGCCAATAACATGGAACAAAAGTGGAGGTGTGCCCATTCTGAGACAAGGTTTCAAGAGCCCTTTCTTTGTACCACCTTATCTATTGTACCTGCCCAAGCCAGCTTTCTGGAAAATGGCAAACATATGGGGTGCAGGAGAATTACCCTTGCACACCATCCTAGACTAGCTATTTTCTCTGATGATTGTCTCCTTAGAGAGACAGGAGTGGAAAAAATTATGTAGCTAAAAATAATAATACTAGGGAGTAGGTATGGGCTTCGACAATGAAAGATGAGAAAATCGCAAGATAAAAGGGAGAATGCTGGTGCAGAAATGACTAAATTTCTGCCCAATTCAGATCCTGTTCTAAAATATGGAATTAAAATCTCACTAACTCAGGAAAAGACTATTTTTAATACAAGTGCTTTTTCCATCCTTCTCGCAATATATTTATTTGGCATTTTATATTTCTAAATTATTATTCTAACACTTTGATATTTTTAAAAGGTGTCTGACTAAAGACCTGTAAATGTGTTTTTAAATACCGGGTATAATTTTACCACATATGTTTACACCATGTTTTGCTCTGACCATATGTTAAGGACACCTGTTAATTTTATTTCTTTAGCATTCATTCATATTCTGGCAATAGATCTTCTCCTTCCAGTAGGAAAATCATTCTCTAATGAACCCCACAGGAGTAAGCCCAAACCCAAGCTGACCAATCATAACCCTAATTTCCTCAGGGATAGATATGACCCAAACCATATAAAGCAAATTTTCCTTATTTATAAGGGATTATTTTATGTTAGGGATTTTCTGCAGTATTTCCTGAAAAAGATCGTCCTTTCCCATAGGGATACTAATCTGGAAAGATGTAGAACCAAGGTATCTGGAACCATCTTTTATTTTTATTTTGGCACAATTTATTTTGCTACAAATTTCCAACTGAACTGTATTTTATCTAGAAGATACTGAATGATTTTCATTGACTGAGCACGTACTAAACTGATGGTAAAGCTGGTTCTCTTAGCTCTTATTTGTGAGACAGATTTCATGAGATATATAGGGAGAGACAGTGTGCCTGATATTATCATCGAAGTCCCTGTACTGAGTCCTGATTGAAAATTATATGCCAGTGGACTTTCTAAATATGTGAGTCAACAAATCCCCCTTAAGGTCTAGTGTAGTTTCATCTGTGTTTCCATCTCCACAACGAATATATTGTGGCTTTAAGGTATTGGGGACCACCTCATCCATACTGCAGGCATTAACCTGCTTGATCAAGAAGTGGCTGTATCACTCCTCAAAGCTCAGGGTACTTCTCAAGGGAAAGCACAACACACCCAGGAAGGTTTCTGAAATGGTCACACAGGAAAGGATGAGATCCCATGCATGCAAGAAATGTCTCAGAAATAAAGCAAAGACAAATGCACAGGGCACTTGAGAGACACAGAAAAGTCATCTGAGGACATTTCAGCCTAGACTAAGGAATAATTAAGCAATAAGGAGCAAGTGAGTTCAATCTGCATTGTGTATGTATTCATGGAAAAAAATTCAAGTTTGTGGAGTACTAATCCATCAGGTTCCTACCAAGCCTGACAAGTCCACAGAGATGAGACAAAGGGAAGGAAGTTGAGAGGAACTTGCTTTTGATTAAACACTAGGTGCTATTTTTTCCCCATTGGCCTTCAGCATTTCTCTTATTGGATAGCACTGTGCACAGTTCAAGTTATTATCAAGCTTGGGTGCTCTCTGTCTTCAGGGGCTGTGTTCAGGGTCTGTTCCTGCTGTTTTAATCATTATTACAGAAGGAATGGAGCAAGAAGCCCAGCACATCCCTTACCAGACTTTATCCTAAAATCCACCATTGGGCAATTTAGGGAAATCATCTTTCGATTATGCCCTGCTGCTCTGTCCAAGGCCAGCAGCAAGTCAACAAAGTCTCTTAGTCACTGACTCAGTAGCAGTGGGCATTTAAAAAGCCTGTTTCTTTACTTTCAGAAAGGTTTCTTCTTTGCCTGCGTTACTAGCAAAGGCCCATTATTATGAAAGTTTCTAGATAATATGTCTATTTTCATATCCCAGCAACTTGCAGAACCAGTTCTCTCAGCAGAGTACTTACAGTTTTAACGTATTCAAGCAGCAATCAATTCCTAAAAGGAAAGTACCTAGTTATTCACTGTTTATACGTCAATAAAGAAAAAGAAGCCCTTAACCAAAAAAGCCTTACAATCACTTTGTGTTTTAGGATTTACAAAGGACCTTTGGGAATATTAAACTTCGCACCAACCCTGAGAGTTAGACAGAAAGAAAGATGTTGTATCTATCTTGTGTGTGGGGAAGCTGAAATGTGATGGGCATAGCTGACCTGCTCAAGCTATGCATCAGCTAAGTAACAGAGCCAGGATTCAAGAGTGCATGTGCAGCAGGTACACAGGTGTCCATTTATTAATAAACCATGACTGATCTATGGTTAAGTTCTTGCTACTACTCAGATGCTACAAATATAAGTTTTGTCTAAAATTATGTCCCTTTTACCAATGTAAATTCTGACATAATATCCTGAGTGCAAGAAGAAAAGGTAGCATTAAAATCAATAGGTCAAGAATTTCTTAACACAACATGTTAGAATACATCATGTTGTAACAGAATGGAAGAATATTGAAGGCAACAGATAGATTAAAAATGTAATCTACCCAAAATAGTAGAAATTTTAAGGACAGATGGCCAATTCTACTTGTGTATGTTTGAAAATTGAAAAAAAAAAAAGGCAGATGTGTGGTGACACATATTTATAATTCTAGAACTTGGGAGGCTGAGACAGAAGGATCACAGGTTTGAGGCCAGACTCTGAAACTTAGCAAGGAGCCAAAGGAAGATTACAATGCAGTATAAAGGATAGTATAAAGGATAAAATCTGTTTGGGGAAATAGGGGCACAATTACAAAGAATCTTGTGCTGAGTGGTAGGGATACATGAGAGTCAACTGATAAAATGTATGTGAAAGCATTTTAAGGAGGTAGCTGGCACTTGAAGAGAGCTAATAAATGAAAGTTATTAGGCTCACAATGATCTCTTCACCAATAATCCCAAGAAGACAGCAAACAGATAGCAAGGTAGAATTGATTGAATCCTCTGGAGAGGTGGTTTGGTATCTATCCAGAGAAAATCTTGGCTTGTTCCAGTATCAAGAGAATTGAATTTCGCTGAAGTAGCTAATGACCTTTCTAGTTAAAGATAGCCATTTTCAAAAAGAAATCCTGAGAGAGAAATTACAATGATCACATTAACATCTCCCAAACCTCAGCTCTTCTCACAAACACAAATACACAGGCTAGGCTTTTATTTTTGCTGGCCTTTTTTTCATTTGTTTGCTTTTGTTTGAGCTTGTTTTATGAAGTCAGAATTAAACATTTCTTCCCTAGCCTCCACCTCGAAGGTGTGGGCTGCAGGTGCCGTCTTGTGCCAAGCGTAATGTTTTAAAAATGGGCATATTAAATATGCATTTGCTGTTGAGTCTCTAGATTGCTTAGGGACTATTTCTTTTCAGAATAAATCACTTTCAACAGAATGTTTAATATAAGGTAAGGGTATTTCTCCTATTCCTCAAAATAATAATTTCTTTAAAGTCTGAAATTATCCTGGAGGTATTCTCAGTTATATTTTTCTGTTGTTGGGTATTTTTTATCAAGCTAGTGATTTTTTTTCTTGAGGTGTTAGTTTTGAGGACAAGATACTCTGCCTATTTGATTTAGCAATTATTACCAAATCCATATATATATATATATATATATATTGCATTATAATTGACTTTACCTTTGACTTTCACTCTCTCTTCTTTCTAGTCATGGATAACAAATCAGTCAGTACAGACAAGGTTATGCTGTAGTAACAAAAAATCCCCAAATGTAAATATTTTTCTGTGGCATTAATAACCCTCAAATATATACGTTTTAAATATTGGCTCAATAGTTAGTTTCTTTTTGTTGTTGTTTGATACTAGGGATTGAACCCAGAGGCAATCTACCTCTGAGCTACACCTCTCCTATTTATTTTGAAACAAAGTCTCACTAAGTTGCTGGCCTGAAACCTGAAATTCTCCTTTCTCATCTTCCCAAGTATCAGAATTATAGGCCTGTGCTACTACATCTATCTCAATAGCTTGTTTTTCATCCATATACCTATTCCAGGCTAGTAGCACTCTGCTTCCCAGTACCTTTATCCCAGAGTCCAACTTGACTAAGCAGCCTTCATCTCAAACATTGTTGGCCTTGTGGCAGAGAAAAAGAACACAGTGATCTATAACTTGGCTCTTAAAAGTGCTTCTTGGAAGTGATGCATCTCACTCTCACCCACAATGCATTGTCCAAAGCAAATTACATGGGCAGAGCTGACATGAATATGATAAGAAAGTATCATCATTGTACAAGAAGAGGTAGGAGATATAAGAGAGCAGCAAAGCAATATAATAGAAACAGATTCCACCATAGAGCAGCAGCCTCCACCTTTCAGAGGGAGAAGTTAAAGAAAGACAATGGACTTTGGGACCACTGAGACCTAGATTTGAATTCTGGCTTTGCTACATAGTAGCTCCTATTAATGACTTCCAATTTTTGGCCCTCTCTCATCATTGTAGTGATGAAAATGAAGTCTAAAAGGGCTATTGTCAAAAATCAGGTACAATGTGTGCAAAGCACAGCATCTAATCCATGGAATTGTTCAATCCACATTAGGTTTTCCATAAAATTGCTTGATCTGCCTCCTCTATTCCAGTTACATAATGTCCATTGCAACCTGACTTTTCCTTCCCTTATCCTGGTCCTTTTAAGGACATAGCAGCATCTTACCCTCGACCTCCTTGATGTATCATCTCCCACCACTGATCATCTCCAAGCTGAAATTCTTCCTCTCTTTCCAAAGCACTGTGACACAGTACCATGCTTTCTTTGCCACCTGTCCTCCTTCTAGCTCTACTTCTTTATCTTTCTCACGTACCTAATGAAATTTCACCTCCACCTACAAACTGAGTTCTCTTCTACCTTGCCTTCTCCCTTGTGAAATATATAAGTTGGTAAGCACAGAGTGTTCAAGACAGGGGGTTCTGGCTCATGATCTGACCTCTGATACCTACTCCCATGTGGCCTAAGTCATCATTTCTTCCTTAGCAAAATTAGGATAGGGTTACCTACCTCAAAAACTTATTGGAAATATTAAATGAGAAAATATATGCATAGTACCTAGCACTGTGTTTAGAACATAACACATATGCAATATATTTTAGTTCCCTCTCCTACCCACACCCATCTTGAAAATCATTAAATACTATATCATCACCTAATGTGTAAGGACATCAAAATTGTAGCTACTCCAGAGGTCTTCTACTTGAGGTTTTTTTTTTTTTTTTTTTTGTGGTACTGGGGATTGAACTCATGGGCATTCTACCTCCGAGCTATACCCCCAGCCCTATTTTTTATTCTTTTATTTTTGAAACCGGGTCTCACTAATTTGTGGAGTGCCTCACTAGGTAGCTGAGGCTGGCCGCGAGCCCTGATCCTCAGGTCTCAGCCTCCCGAATGCTGGGATTACAAGCGTGCGCCACCACGCCCGGCTTCTACTTGAGTTTTTCAGGAGGAAGATGTTTTAGTAAGTAATGTCAGTGTTTACAGGAAATCTCTTTGTCCTGAGACAACCTGTGTTTTGAAAGAAGATTTATAGGTGAGGATATACATAACAGAAAGAATTGTGTTACATATGGTAAAATGGCATAATTCCCACAGTATAATGAGCAACTGGTATTTAGAGCTAAACTAACTTGGTTTACTTATTAATGCACAACTTCATAGTTTTGTAACCCTGAACAAATCAATTAATTCCCATTTACCCAATTTTCATATTTTCCTTACCTGTAAAGTGAGTATAATAATAGTAGCAATCCCACTGGAATGTTGGAAAGAATCAATTTGTTAATACAAATAAAGAAGCAAAGTGCTAAAAGAAGTATTGGCACTTAGCAAATATTCAGTTAGTATTATCTATCTGTCATCACCATCATCATCATCATCATCATCATCATCATCATCATCATCATACTGCTTGGAAAAGACCTTCTGAATTGCCTATCAAAACATGCCATATCACTACTCAATTAGTCCCTCCATCAAAGAATGCCATGTGTTCAACCTTCCCTTGTTACCATTTTCTCCGCCTGATGTTCCAGGATGGCAGAGTATTTATTTGCTCCTGGTCTCAAAGGAACATCCAGAGGATTCATGAGATTCCATCTGTATGGTACTTTAGTCTCCCTAGAAGCAAGGTGTTTGATAAATAAAAGGTTATTACTATTGCCAGTGATATCTTATATTACTGTAGCCCTTCTCTGCCCAGAGGGATCCTGAAGTGGTTTGCAAAACTTGAAGCACAAACAAGAATCATTCAACAACAGCTGAAATGAAGCAGTCACTCCTCAAACCATCATTGATTCCTCAGGGCCTCTAGCAATCTAAATCCCTAGGTTCCAGCAGCTGCATAAAAAGCTCTTGAAATTGATTCAGAGTGCTTTGATATAGAAAGTACTCAAGACTCAGTTTATTGAGCAACTCACGGGGCAGACACTGACTCAAACACTCAAAATTTTATTGAAAAATCACAAGTCAATAAGGAAAAGTAGAAGATCAATTTCCAAACTGGACACTTGGGACAATTTTCAAACTTGAACATTGCTCAAGCTGGAATCACCCTTTTGTTTTCCTCGTCTGTGTTCTTGCAATCATATATTCAAAGTCCACTTTCTGTAAAAACAAACTGTGGCTTTCACTAGTCTGAATTAAAAGAAAAATGCAATCAGACATTGGTTATTCAAAATGAATGGTGCCTCAGCAGAGCATTATTTCAGAAAGCAATCTAAATACCACAACTTTGAATGCAAGCTTTCCCATCTAGACTGTCCACTGTGTTCTGGCTTTTTGTATATGTTGATTCTGCCTTTTCCAATGAAAAGAATCCCAGTAACCAAATCTTGGTCACACTCCTAGCTCACACCAATCTGATGACATAGTGCAGAAATTCAGCCCTTGGTCACATGACTCCTGGGCTGTCTCTGGAGGTTCAGTCACTGTAACTCAGCCTTCAGACCTGGTGATGAATTGCTGTTTGACTTACTGGTAAGGCTTCTACTCTGAACTATATAGGAGTATACCTGCTTTACCTGGGTCAAAGAACTCCACAGACATCAAGTGGGAGCAAACCAAACGTTTGCAGCCAAATGCATCCTATCCTGGACAATTGAAAGAATCATTTCAAGAAATAAAATTAACTTTAAATTTTAAGCTCCTGGGTCAAGCTGCCTCTTTGAAAGTGCCATTTCATATTGTGACCACAAAAAGTTTTTGAAAATACCCTAAAACTGTTGTAAGAAAAGTGTAATGAACTAGTACCATCTCTACTAGTCTAAAAATTTTAAAAGGGTTGAGAATATGGCTTAGTGTTAGAGCACTAAGTGTTAGAGGTCCTGGGTTTGGTTCCCAGCACCAAACATCCATAACATGCTCACAATAATAATAATAACAATAATCTATTATAGGAGGATAATTTATAAAGTTGAAAATTGAATATAATGAAATAAGAAAACAAAAAGTGAGGCTAATGGGTATGGCTTAGTAAATGTATTCATCTCCTATGCTACACAAAGATAAGTCCATACAAATGAAAGACTTAAAAAGGAAAATAAATTCTTAAAAATACTAGAACACTAAAGAATTATTTTATAATTTCAGAGTAAGCATGGTCATCGCCATTATGACGTTAGGTCTAGAGACTATAGATAAAACAATTTTAGGTATTAACACACAAAACAATAAAATCAGAAGTCATTAAAATGTGAGAGTAAAATTTCAAAAATATGGGAATATTTTGCACTTTACAAGAAAGACAAAAGTTTAGCATCATTAAAGATAAGCCATTCCTACAAGATAAAAGAAAGATTATAAAAACCCAAAAAGAAAGGGACAAAAGTCAGATAGAAGAAATTTGCAGAAGATGAAATATAATAGAAACATAAGATCTTTAACCTCATTTTTAAAATTCTATGTAAATTAAAATAACAGTGAGATGCCATTTGAAAAGGAAAAGACATTGATATAAAGAGTTGGTGAGGGCATTAATTGGTGCAATATTTTTCAAAGTAATTTTTCAACATCAAATTTTGTATGAGCATATCCTTTGGCATAGCGACTTCAATTCTAGTAATCTATTCTAAAGATGTACTTACATGAATGTAAAGTAATTGAGAAAAAATTACTTGTTGAGGCAATGCTCATGATAGAGAAAAACTACATTATTACCCATTAGAAATGATGCGGAAAATTATGTATATAAGCGACTTGAAAATCTGAATAAAGCCAGCTGAAGAGAGTGCTAGTAAGATAATCCTATTTAAAAAAAATAGATACACATAAATGTATTTGTGTCATCTCTGTGTTTGTGTGGTATATGTGTACCTATAATATAAAAATATTTGAAAAGATATAAAGCAAAATGTTACAAGTTGTTACCTTGGGGCAAAGGAGAATAACACTCTTTCATTTTCCATTTTTTAGAGTTATTTTTATTTGAAATTTTTATTACAAGCATGTATACTTTTCTAAAGCCAGTAAAAGATACAAAATAAAATAAAAGCAAAAACAATGTAACTGACTTCAGGAACATAGAATGATAACATCCTAAAATAAGAATATTTATACCATATATTTTAAATAATATTTAATATCTGAAATAACATTTAGCATTAAAAATCTGTATAGAAATCTATTATTAGTAACTGAAGGTAAAATAAGTTTTTACCATTTTTAATGATTTATTGCTGGATTTCTATTTTAATGACCCATTCAACATGAGAATATGCAATAAATATTAGCACAAAAACTGTCTCAGAGAGCCAGGTGTGATGGCATGCTTGTAATCCCAGTACTTGGTAGGCTGATACAGGAGGATAACAGGTTCAAAGACAGCCTCAGCAAGTAGTGAGACTCATAAACTTAGAAAGACTCTATTTTAAAATAAAAATAAAATGGGACTGGAGGTGTAACTCAGAGGTAGAATACCCCTGGGTTCAATCCCCAGTGCCAAAAAAAAAAAAGAAATTGTCTGGGAGACCAGACTCAGTAAGTGTTGAACGGAACACTCAAGAGTGTTGAGTGACCCATGGCTTTGTCTTCACATCTCTCGACACAAGCCTCCTTTCCAAGATCATAGTGGTAATATCAGCCTGGAAATAGTGCTTTGATTTACCACAAAAGGAAGAAAGCACTATAAAAAATATTAAAGCCTTTCTTAACAATAGATCACAGGATTCAATTAGGATATCCGATCTTTGTCCATTTGAAATTCCCAATTATTCAGGATTGAATGTTGACTCATAAATAATAGTGACTTGTTTCAATGCATCATTAACTGATTTAATCACCAAGACATATCCTGATGACTAAATTGAATTGTCTCTACCTTTGGTAAACATCTCTGATTTTTCTACTGCCACCAATTCCCCTCACTATAACCTAAGCAGAATTCCTCTCATATGGACTTTCTAAATTCTATACAGAGCTTTCCTATTTGTTTGCTAATACTGTTAGGTAGGCTTTGATTCCTTCAACACATTCTATTCAGCAATGTATGTAGGCTCTTAAGATATGTGGAGACTAATCTGAAAGGCCTCTCCCTTCTAAAATCTCACTCACAATCCCATGAGGAAGGCCATGAATTAATGAACATGTACACTTATGAACAGCGATAAATATTATAAGGGAAAGCTACACAGTGGAACAATTGTGCAGAGCAAGGAGACTACCTAGCACTCACTGTATCATGCAGTGAGTGACAAAAACTGTCTTTTTTATCTTGTTTTTTATAATCTTGGCATTCTTGATCTGCATTAAACATTTAGTTTCTGTCTGTTTATCTGAACTGCTCAGAATTTATGTGAGTATATTCCATGGCAGCCCAGTAGTCTGAAAAAGAATGGAGCCACAAGGTAATCCCTGTCTTTCCATGTAGACCAGTGATTCATGAATAGAAAGAACACAGGTCTCAGATCAAACCCCTCTGCTTTGTTCCAATAGTAAGTTGTCAGTGTCTACTGTGATCTAAGTGGGCAGGGTGGGCAAAAAAAAAAAAAAAAAAAAAAAGCGAGAGAGAGAGACAGTATAAAAAAAGGGATCTTGAGAGTAAAATGTCAAAAGTCTAGGTTTGGGAAGAGAGAATTAGGATCCAAACCATCACATTGTCTAGGATACTTAAATACATATTATCAATCAAAGCAGTGTATATATTTTTCTTATTCTCAAAGTGTCACAAAAATGATAAATACAAAATTTATAACCTTGAGGAAGGTCTCAGCTCAATCATACATCTTCTCTGTGAGTGATAGATGATTCATATGCCAGATCATCTTTCTGTGGGGAAAAAACACAGAGGAGTGCTCAGAAATGAATGCAAGAATTCTTCTGAGAAATGTTTTTACTCATCCTTTTTTATCTAGATCCATGTCCTTTGGTTCAGAAATGTAGAGATTCCTTCAGGCAATGGATAATTTTGACTTTTAGAAAGAGAAAGTTGTAGAAAGGCCAACCAACAGATCATTAAAAATCATCAGGAGATCATGACTACGATTCCTCCAGCAAGATTGCAATGACAAATATATAATTTGAGAAGGAAAAATCCAAATGAGAGCCTAACTATTTGACCCCTATTCCTTTTTCTCAAATGTTTATACAGAACCTACTGTGAGTAAAAGTGTTCTGCTAAATATTAGCATGGATCTATAGAAATTTAAGCCAGAGACCTATCCTTTTGAGATAAATGGAACAGAGACCAAATTCATCCATGTCTTTCACCTTCAGACTGTGGGAGAACAAGACCTATAAAAGCAGAGAACATTAGGAAAAAAACTCTGAAATTTGGAATCCTAGGAACCTAGGCACACACCGAGTTCTCCATTCACTATTTGTACAGCAGTTGGGTGAGTTGTTTAGCTCTACAAAAATGCAATTTCTCATTTTAGACCTAGGGAAAGTAATGCCTAATTTCCACTTAAGAATTAGATAATTCAACATAAGGAAAGTGCCGGCTGTAATGACTGATACAAACTAGGCAACCCCAAATATCAACAATAACATTAATTTCTTGATCACAGTAGTTCTCATCCAGGAGAAATATTGTTATCTCAAGGACTTTAGGCAATATCTAGAAATATTTTTGGTTATTGCAATGTCAAAGTAAAAGTTCTTACTACTGGAATCTACTGGGTAGAGGCCAAGAAGACTGCTAAACATTTTATAATGCACAGGACTTCCTCTCAATAACAAGAAGTTATTTTGCTCAAAATGTCAATAATGCTAAGATTGAAAACCCTTGCTCTATTCCTTAGTTTCTGAAATTCAGTATCTCATCACATAAGCTACTTCAGAAGAACCTAAACAACACATTCTGACAGCAGACACAGACATATGTACACAATCTAAAAGGGTATTTTGATATAATCAAATAGTTGATGGTCAAGAGAGTAAGTATGGTGCATATTTCAGAGCTTGTGATGCTGTAAGTAAAATGTAACACTTAACATACCCCAAAATATCAAACAGACTTTGAGTACTGAATGTTGTACCGAATAGAGTACTATGTTTTCACAAATGGGAAAACTGAGTTTAAATTAATTTACAACTCACCTAGGCCACTATCTAAGTGTTATGGCAGAATTTGACACCATACTCTTTTACAGAAAAATCCCATATTTTTCCTCTATTCCATGCTGCCAGTGATCATTCACAGAAGGAATGGATGAACAGGATCTTATTGAAGTTGCTTCTCTGACAATGGACACAGGGAAAAAGAAAGGGGCCATCCACTCCAGTGTCCCTGGATTTCACTGGGTTTTCTTTTGTTGTTGTTATTTGTTTGTTGTTTTTGTGGCACTGAGGATTGAACCCGGGGGCAATTGACCTCTGAGACACACCCCCCCAAACCTCAAGCCTAATTTTACTCTTTGGTTCTGAAACAAGGTCTCCTTATGTTGCTGAAGCTGTCCTTGAACCTGCAATCCTCCTGTCTCAGCTTCCTAAGTACTGGGGTTGCAGGCATATGCTACAACACTCAGTTCCAGGATCTCTCTGTGAAGAACAGCTTGACTCTCTCCCTCAGCTCCCAGCCGTCATAAAGCCTCCTTTCTTCAATCACCACAAGTCTCTTTACTTAAGGGCCCCATGTTTACCATTCAATCACGTCACTTCTCTGAAAAAGCACCTCCAGACCCTTTTCCTTCCTGGCAATACAGCCTCATCTAGGATGTCCATTTTCTTTTCTGTTTTAATGATGATATTCTTCAAGTCCCTATCCCTTTCCTTCTGGTCTTTAAAATTCAACTTAGTAAGGTTAAATTGCCTTTCTATTTCCCTACTCTTCTGTTGTTTCAAGTCCTTATAATTCTCTTCTCTAGCTCTGTCCCTTCCCTCATTTTTACTATTCACTAACTGAAGTCAATATGTTAGCCTTAATTTATTTGGAGAAGCTAAATAGCACACTCCTAGAAGTTAACATATATAGAATATATTCATTTTTAGCCACTGTGTTACAACAGTGAAGTTAATAAAATTGACATCCAATTAAAACTAACAAGCTTAGTGTTATAAAATTAAAGCTTTAAAGAAGCAGTGAAGACCTCATCGCCTTTCCTGTGCATATTCATATAGGAACTATGAATTACCAGGCTACTATTCAATGCTCCCACATGAGTCCTAGCCCCCCTGACTGGTTATAAACTAGTAGCACTCCTTTACTATCCTAATGAAAGTACTTAGAATTAAACCAAAGAAGCTGAGTCTATTTTCAGTATCATTAAATAATGTAGGGCCAGACATGGTGGCACATGCCTGTAATCCCAGTACTTGAGAGGATGAGACAGAAGGATCACAGGTTCAAGGACGGTCTCAGTCAGACCTGCAGAAATTTAGAAAGACCCTGTTTCAAAATAAAAAATAAAATAGGACTAGGGCTGTATCTCAGAGGGAGAATGATTCTGGGCTCAATCCCCAGTACTAAAAAAAAAGAAGGAGGAGGAGGAGACAGAGGAGAAGGAAGGGAAAAAAAAAGAAACAATGTAGAGGTCTCTATAAAAGAGGGACAAGAAGAATAAGAGAAGTATAAGAATCAAGCAGAAAATGTGGTCAAGCTTTGAAAGGTAGCTGAGAAAAATTAGGACTTCTGTGACAGGCCTACATGTCTCATAGTCTTACAGTTGAATGGCTGTCTTGAACTGTGTTAAAGGTATAATGTCAGTGCTGAGAAACAGACCCATTCTAACTGCAAGAGAAGAAATCCACTTCTTTCTTCCACATCCAAAGGGACATGTTGCTAAAGCCATCACTGGAACAAAGAATATATCAGAAGCTATAAGATCCTGGATTTTCTACAAGACATGGCTTATTCATCAGAAGCCCAAGTAGAATAACTTTGCTTCAGTATGAAATTTGCATTTCAAAGATCCAAGCTCTGTTTTCTGGTACATCAAATGTTAGGTTCTTCAAGAACAGGCTGAGAGGAGTACCACTTCATGATATGCCAGCTTCTGAGGAGTGTCGCCTGCCTTGCTTCATTAGACCCTTGCCAAGTCTTCTGAGAACAGAGGCTCAAATGACCATATTTCCAATATAAGTAACACGGAAACCAAGGATGAGGATACTGACGTGCTAGGGAAAAGATAGAAATATAATTAAACCCACTCCTCTGAAAAACTATTTCATCTTTCTTTTTTTATTTTTTCTTCCCTTTGCCAGAATGGTTTTCTTCCGTGTATTCATTTGATGAACTCTACTACTTCATTATTGTCTTTGGTCATGAGTCAGCTTCTCAGGGAGACCCTTTCCTGAACACATTACTGGATCCAAGTCCAGCTGCTCACTGCTCAAAAGTCAACACTCTGAGCCAAGTGTGGTGATGCACACCTGCAATTTTGTGACAGCAAACTTTATTTTATCTGCTGTATTCACTGCCATAACACTGAAATCTAGAGCAATGCCTGACAGAGCAGGCGTTCATTGACTATTGGTAAAGGGGATGAATGAATGCATGCCTGTGATAAGACTAGGATGTAGATTTACATGTCAGATAGGTAGTAGATAATTGAAGACATAGAGGAATGATTTGATCTGAAGCTACTTTGTACTAGTTTCCTGTGGAAAAGGCCATGCTTCTTTGTAATTCAAATTACTTTATTACAGTAATGGCTTTGGGGGACCAATCCATTATTAAAATTGGTCATTTTTTTTTTTACCACTTACCACTGTTTTAAAGGGTATGTGCAAGCTGAGTGTGGTGGTGCATGGCTGTAATCTCAGTATTTGGGAGGCTAAGACAGGAAGATTGTAAGTTCAAAGTCAGCCTCAGCAACTTAGTGAGGCCTTCAACAACTTAGTGAGACTCTTTTTCAAAATGTAAAATAAAATAAAGATGGGGTTGTGGCTGAGAGTTAGAATGCCCTTGTGTTCAATACCCAGTAACACCAAGCAAAGAAAATAAAAATGAAGGAGGGAGAAATGAAAGAAAGAGAGAAAGAAAATGAAAAGAAAGAAAAAAGATGTGTGTAGTATCCTTGCAAAAAACTGAAATATAGGCATAGATTTGTTATTATCAGTATCTAAGAATTCCTGCTTTCCCTTATCTCAGTGATATCTAATATTTCTCTTATACTACTGGGGTAGACAGAATAATGGCCCCCAAAGATGACCATATCTTAATCCCTGAATCCTGTGAATATTTATGATACAAGGCAAGAGGAAATTAAAGTTACTAATGAATTAGTGTTGAAAATCAACTTGAAATATGAGAGAATAGCCTGGATTATCCAGGTGGGTTCACTATTAATATAAAAGTCCTTATAACTGAAAAAGAAAAGGATGAGAGTCAGAATCAGAAAAGGAGATAGGAAAATGGAAGTAGAGGTCAGGATGATATAATTACTGGCTTTGAAGAAAGAAAGATCAGAAGCCTATGATGCAAGCAACTTCTACAAACAAGAAAATAGATTTTTGCACCTGAGCGCTCATAATAAAACAAAGCTATATCTACCCCTTGACTTTTTAATCTAATAAAACCTATTTAAAACTACTGACAACCATAATTGTAAAATAATAAATTTGTGTTGTTTTAAGCCACCAGATTCATTATAATTTGTAACTGTGAAAATAAGAATCTAATATACTTACCATAATTCCCAACAAACACCTCCATCATTGACACTACCACCAAAATGTTACCCAGTTTACAGCCCACAGAATGGATCTGAATCTCTAACCCCCTTTAATCTGGTTTATCTTTGAGGATAAGACACCAGAAGGTCCTCTTCAGGTAGGCCAGCTGAAACCAGTTGGATAGCTAGCTGCCCAGTAATTAATAGGCGACCTCTAATTTCATTATATTCTAATTTTCATATTAAATGATATACCCACCATCCATCAAGACAGGAAGTACTAGACCATAAAAGGAGCAAAAGGAGGAGGTACCTGAGTTCTGGGAAACCTCTACCTATACCAGGAAAAGACATGAATATTCTTGCCCTTTATTAGCCTCTACTTCCTCCCTCATTCCACTGTCCCTTTATATGTGACTTCAATACCCCATTAGGCTGAAAAGCTGATTTGCAAGCCTAAACTATCACTGCTCCAGTTATTGGCCACTGAATAAAGTTATGATCTTGGGATTGGCTTCAGTTTTACCATTTGGCTTCTCATGATCACAGAAAAAGCATCTCACTTAGAGGAAGACTTTAGAAAGTCTTCCTCTACTTCAAGGGTGAGCCAGCAAATTACAGGTAATAAAAATACACAAGAAAATCCAGTCCCAAAGTGTACAATCTTGCCAATAGTATTTGCTAGAGCAGAGGCAATCTTGCTTGGTTTGAGTTCCTCCTTTTAAAAAGTGCATAAGAGCAAATGTTATCACCAGTCATATAGTCCTGGTGATAAACTTCATTTTCTGTATTCCAAAATGCTATCCAAATATCAAATCTAGCTAAACACTTTTTTAGAGGAATATTCTGAAGACATTGCAAGAATAGACCAGTGAACATAAGTATTTCCTTCCTTTTAGCAACTAACAAAAACACGCTTTCCACTTTCCAACCATAAAAATACATCTTCCTTGAATTATGATGGATTGAATTTTTTAATTTAGCCCAATTCAAGTAAATTCCTACCTATTACTTCTAATTATACTACTTTCATCTTTTTTAATGGAGAGAAGAGATCAAGAAAGAAAGAGTAGCACTAGAAGTGATTTTTTTTTAAGGAATATGTTTTCTCAATTCTAAATGAAAAAGGCTTTCAACAGCAGGTCTGTAGATTTTTGAAAATCCTAATTAGACTGAATTAAATGACTAAAATGCTACTAATTACTTTTTAATTTCGAGAGAGATGTTTACAAAGCACAGTATAATGAGTAATACAGCACTTCAAATGATTACTAATGTTGCCATTTTGTCTGACTTAATCTCAATTAGTATAAATCACATTGTCATCATTGTTAATTGCTATTTCTTTAAAGCAAAATGGCAATTTCTCTTTATAATCTTACAATTGCTGTTTGTTTTCTTCAAAATATCCCATTTGAAAGACCTAATAAAGCGACCATTTATAGCCCCCTGTATTTCTGCAGTTTGAGGCAAAAGCATTTGTTGCTATCTCCTTTAGAAGGCAGAGGTAATTCCTATTTACTTTTTAATAAAATTAAAGTTTCAACTTTGAACTATATTGTCAATCAAATGTCAATTCATGAGTAGCTATAGTTCCATAGAAGAGTCTTCTCATTTGAATGTGAGGTTCAGCTTTAACTAGTAAGATCTAAGAGATATCCTTTATTCTGCAACTTTCTGAAGAAAAGGTAAGAAACAATAGTCAGGCCTTGTGCACACCTGCGATTCTAATACTAGAGAGACTGAGATAGAAGGATCTCAGGTTCAAAGCCAGCCTCAGAACTTAGGGAGACTATATTTCAAAATAAAAAATAAAAGGGGCTGGGGTATATCTCAGAGGCAGAATAACACCCCAGGGTTCAATCATCAGTACCAAAGAGGGATGGTGAAGGAGGAAAGAAAGAAAAGGGAAAAAAATAGCCTTTGAATATCAAAAGAATATTGCATTATTCTTTTTTTCTTTAGAAATTTTCCATTGTTCCTCTACTCAAATAGAAATAAAACCTCTCCCTTGATGTAATTGTCTCATCAGCCTTAGACTACTGTTTGTAAGTTTTTCTGTAGAATACTCTTGGGAAATCCACCCCCACCCCATTTTTTTCTCATAAATATAAAGGACTTTGAAAATTATCAAGACCCAGCATTAATTAATTAATTAATTTTTGTGATTCTGGGGATTGAACCCAGGGGCAGTCCACCTCTGAGCTACACCTCAGCCCTATTTTACTTTTTATTTTGAAATAAGGTCTTGCTAAGTTGCTGAGTGGCTCCCTAAGTTTCTGATGTTGGACTCCAACCTGTGATCCTCCTGTCTCAGCCTTCTCATGTTGGAAATTAATTTTCATGGTGTTGTAAGAAAAGATTTGCATGTGAAAATGTCTCCACAAGGAGATTTTACTTTTTGCAAAAAGGGTGTCTCACCAGAAAAATCCTAATAATCAAGCACAAATGGGGGAATTTCACCAAGTTTTTATCCCTTATGAAAATTTTTGCACTGTATCAGTGGGAGCATGGTTTTACATTTTTGCCTGATTGGCTACTTCATCTAGAACACAATGCCCAGGGAGGGGTTAGCATCTGTAGTTTTTAAGAAGTGGAACTCATAAAGAAACAGGGACCTATTCAAGTTTACAAAGTGCTAATTTTAAAAAAATGGAGTTGCTTTAAGTTAAACTAACCCTTTTATAGAAAAGACGTAATTATATTCTCACATAGTACTGGTATTATAAATGTGCACCACCATGCCCACTGACCCAACAGTTCTTAAACAAGATTCCAACATTGCAGTGTTGTTCTAAGAAACTCAAAGGGAATTTTCTTCACAAAATCATTTAGGAATTGAATGTTGTAAAGAGCATGATACATAAAACAACTTCAGGAACTCATAAGCAACTTGTTCAGACATGCCAGCATATGGCTCAGACCAATATGCCTGTGATGAAGTTTATAAGGGACCTTGGATCATAATATTCTTCCCAAATCTGATGGACTTATGTCATCAACACATTCCTGGTTACTGGCAAGTGTCCAGTAAGGTTCAACAAACTTTATTGAGCTTGTCAAGACACTGGACACCACCTACAAAAGTCCTATAAAAACCCCCAGCACTTTCAACATGAAATACATGGAGCTATTGCTTACAGCATGACTCTTCAGCCTTCTTGATGCCTAGACCAACTTCGGAATCTCCTCTTCCATTACTGGGCTCAGTTCATTATCCCCTCTCCCTATTATAGCAACCACCCATCATCCAAAACTAGCTTAACTTTACTTAGAGAATTTCCTTAATAATTTCCTGTATGCTACAACCTTCAGGTGTTGAATAAACCTCGTGACTTTGTGGAAAGGCATAAATCATGTGTGATATGACTTATTGGTCTTAGGACCTTGAGGTCCTTGCTCAAAACAGTTGTAATGATTGGCAGGATGAGGATCCTAATCTAATGCGTGGTAGACTCATCATGTATACGTGCTGTACAGTGTCTTGACAGGGTCTACAAGGTTTGTCAAACCTTACCAGACACTTGTCAATAACCACAAATATGTTGATGATGTAATTCCATCAGACGCAGGAAGATGTGTATGATCCAAGGGTCCATTATCAATTGTAGCACAGGTGTGTTGGTCTAAGCCATATGCTGGCATGTCCAAACATGTTGCTTATGAGTTCCTGAAGTTGTTTCATGTCTTAT
>PVLC010015142.1:0-21304 GCA_004027655.1 Graphiurus murinus
AACATGCCCTAAGAATTGGTGGCCGGGGATTTCTTTTTGCACTCTCCTTCCTTTCCTGCACCCCAGTTTTCTTTCCCAGTTTTTCCTTAAATAAACCTGCCAGATGTTGTGACTGATAAGTGTAGAAATTCTTTTCTCCACGGATATCAAGAACCTGGATTTTTATTACTTTATTTTTGGGGTCCATTCGGCACCCCATTACAATACTGCTTTGCAAGTAATATGTCTTGATGCAATTTTTAAATTAAATTAATTGTAAACAAATTCTTATTTTTAAGTTAATGCATACATTTCCTTCACCTACTGTACTACCTCAGAACTGAACCTCTTAGAGGTAACCGTCCCACATGCAAAAAACAATGTAGAGCTTCATCTCTAAAGATTTTCAAGTATTATAGGAACAAAAGTCCATAAAATCTGACTCAAAAATTTGACATGTCTTCTTGCTTTACTAATTCTAGGATATGTAAAGTATAAAAAATGTCCCTTTATTTCTTTGCATAACATAAGAAATACTGCAATTATACTTATGAGCTTTTTTCCATATCCAAGTAAGGGACACACTATTGAAGTTCTACCAGGGAGGACAAATGAATAATCAATTTTGTGAAACTCAACAGGATGGGAGGCACAAAAAGATAAACTGACTTTGGCTTTTATAAATAAAACCTAATGCTGACTCTGAAATGCTAGATTCAACAACTACAAAAAAAGACTACAGTAGCAAGCCACCATTTCACCACACATAAAGAATTCTGAAATAGGCAATAGTTTTTTTACCCTTCCCCCTGTGAGAAAATAATTGTATCTTTTCTGTCAAAGGAGTAATTTGATTTTAACTGCCATCTTGTAATTTGCCACCTTGTAATTCGCCATCTTGTAATACTTGGATTCCTTTATAAAATTAGCATCTCAAGAGATTGTAGGTGCTGACCCTCCCCCAGCTTCCCCTGTAGCTGACTGGGAAGAATGGGAAGCTGTAACTCCCACCAATAGGAGTTCAGCGCAGGAGGGGCTTTGCGTTAGGGATATAAGACCCGCTAGGTGCTTCCTCAGGTGTGCTCTCTCTTGTATATGTGGGGGCACCCTTTTTTGCAAAAAAGTAAAATTGCATTGCCAAGCAATTTTTGAACACGTGCCTTTTTCTTGATGTTATGAAAAGTTATTTCTAACATCCCTCTATCTGTATTATCTTCTTTTTGTTTTTCTTGCTTTTTGGTTGTAGGCAGCTCAAGGCTTGCCCACTGCATGGGTTCAGCTTTTCTCATGGTGATCTTAATCTTTGTTGCAAAGTTACATAACTTCGTTTTGCATCAATCAAACCCCATAATTTCACATTTTGATGGAATTCCTTCTCTCCTTCAAATACAATATGCACATTTAACAATGTACTATTTGCTTCTACTTGACTAAGTTCTGGAAGTGAATTTTTAGCATATACTGAAATGGTGACTTCACCTCCAGTCTGATGCCAGTCATGTCTACATGGAACTTTTTTCCCAGCGTCCTTTTTAGTCCACATGTGTTTCCCTGTGATACAGCCCTCTTGGGCTAAGAATGCATTAAAATCAGAAGTTTTCCTTCTACAGTAGCTCCAATATTTCATCCCCTCATGGAAAATAGGTACTCCAGAATGATATACACAGACTTCTGGACTCTGTAGACCCTAATATGTCTTTGAACACCCTCCATTTTTACATGAGGTCCCAATCTTAATTTCATCACTGTCTTCTTCTTTCTTATCATCTTCATTCCCTGATGACAGCTTAAGTTTATCAGGTTCTTGTTTTAGGGGGGCAGATATTGTTAATTCCAAATTTGTCATTGGTCCATCTGGGCTTGGCCTTTTTATTGCTTCTACTGGTTTAGGGGCTTGAATGATGTGCTCCTGAAATTTGGATTTCAATTCAGATGGTCCTCTCTTCTCCGTAGTCTTAACTTCAGGTTTGACTGGTTCAGGTGGCTTCTCACTGTTATGTCTACCTTTTGTACAGCCTACAATGCTTAAGAAATCAGAAAAATCAGTTGTCCTTCTCTTACAGCAAGACCAACCCTTTAATGCATCATGAAAGACTGGAACAGCTGGGTGGTGTGTGCAAGCATCATCGGCATTGGTCTTGGGATTGGGATCGAAGCGCTGGCCACAGTCCCGGTTGTAGCACAGCAGGGCCATTTTCCCTTCCCACGGTCAGCGGCAGGTCCAGACACCAGGAACCGCAAGGCAGTGAGATTAGAGCTCCCCGTGGCCAGCATGCTCTGACAGCTCCACGGCTGCGAGCTTCCGGAAGAGATTATAATTTTAAAAATAGCCCAACTATCTTTATCTGTATAATATAGCTACATGGGGTGGGTGTAGGGGGAGAGAGAGAGAGAAAGACAAAGTGTGCGAGCAAACCAAGGTTCCATATCCCCTTCAAAGACATGTCCTCAGCCACTACACTTTGTATGTGTGTGTAATATTACCTATATGGTAATATGATAAATGGTATTTATTTTCCTTTCTATATTTTCTAAACTTTCTAATAAATGTATAGTACTTCTGTAATGAAGAAATCTGTCCCTTGATTTATTAAAGCCAGGCCTTTCTCAGTTGACTGTTCAGGAGAAAGCAGTCAACAGCGCAGCCTGATGCTTTCAGTGGTCTTTGTTTGCAGACCAGATCTTGAGCACCCTCTTGGCACTGAGGCTCAGCAGAGTCTCCTTTCCCTCAGCAGCATGCAATCCAAGGAGGAGCACCTCAGTGGGCTGGCCCTGAGCCAGCAAGCCTTCCAAAACCCTGTTAGAGTAGCAGAAAGGCCAATTCCCCGCTGAACAGGCAGATGGCGAAACATCCTTTTGGCTCTTGTACACGCAGCCATATTGTTGCAGACACAGCTGAAAAAGGCGAGCAAGTTCTCTAAGGCCACGAAAAATTAGTCCTCTCTCAAGGGAGGGCTGTGCATGCCAGCTGGCATTCCCCCCAAGGCCCCCAGCCTGCTTCAAAGGTGGATAATGGGTAAAAACAGGGCCTAAACTGAAGGCCTGTGTCTCTGAATAGAGGAGCTGGGCTTTGAGCTCAGCAAATCCACTGTCGGGAAGCAAAGACTTCCCTGCGCCAGCAAAGTAGAAAGCAGTCTGGATTATGAACTAGGAGCCCAGGCATGTACTACTTCTCACTCCCCCCACCCACGCTGAATTTCAGTTCCTCCTTGAATAAACTATTGGCCGTGGGGGTGGGGAGTAGATGGAGTGAGCTGTGGACTTGCTTCTAGTCTTCAAAACCTTTGTAACGAAGTTATACAATATATATTTCAGTCAATAAACATTTACTCTACGCCTATTATACATGACAAGGAAGAGCAAGTTAAAGAAATCACTGTGCCTCTCCACAGGACCCATAGTTTAAAGCATTGAAAAACTCTGGCTTCCAACATGTAGAATTACCCACTTGTTTTGGTTTGACTCTGAAATGTCCCCCAAAAGGCCATGTGTTAAAGGCTTGGTCGCCAGGACTAAATGACCTGAAGCATGTCAAATAAGTTCTTGGTAAATCATTTTTATTCATCGATAATATAGGAAGTATAAAACTAATTTAATCTCAATTTAAACAAAGTACAGAATCTTATAATGTTAGGTTTAAAAGGGATCTTAAACCGGGCCTGTAATCCTAGTACTTGGGAGGCTGAGATAGGAGGGTCGAAGGTTCAAGACCAGTCTCAGATACTTAATGAGTCTTTCAGAAATCTAGTGAGACCATGTTTCAGAACATGTAATAAAAAGGGCTTGAGGGTATAGCTCAGAGGTAGAACACCTCTGGGTTAAATCTCTAGCACCACAAAGAAAACGAGAGAGACAGAGAAAGAGAGAGAGAGAGAGGGAGAGGGAAAACGAGAGGGAGAGGAAGAGAGACCTTAGAAATAATCAATTCCGAGCCGGACATGGTGGTGCACACTTGTAATCCCAGCATTTGGGAGGCTGAGACGGGAGGATCTGGGTTCCCAACCAGCCTCAGCTACTTAGGCCCTCCGCAACTTAGTGAGATCCTGTTTCAAAATAAAGAATAAAACCGGGCGTGGTGGTGCACGCTTGTAATCCCAGCATTCGGGAGGCTGAGACCGGAGGATCCGGGTTCGAGGCCAGCCTCAGCTACCTAGTGAGGCACTCCACAACTTAGTGAGACCCGGTTTCAAAATAAAGAATAGGGCTGGGAGTATAGCTCTGAGGTAGAATTCCCCTGAGTTCAATTCCTAGTACCGCAAACAAAACAAAAACAACAAAAAAATAGGACTGGGGGTGTAGCTCAGAGGTAGAACACCCCTGGGTTCAATCCCCAGTACCACACACACACAAAAAAAAAAAGAATAAAAAATAGGGCTGGGGGTAGAGCTCAGAGGTAGAATGTACCAAATTCTTCATGGAAGACCCCCCCAGTACCGCAAAAAAAAAAAAGAAAAAAAGAAAGAAAGAAAGAAATAATTCCATTTCAAATATCTATTTCCATAAGGAAATCATAATTCAAGTTGGAAGTGTCCAGGGATGTCTGAGAGCTGTTTTATTCTCTTTACATATATTCTGTTAATTCGAAAACACAATGTTCCTTTCTGAGAAACTAAGAAAACAATTTCAAATCATATAAAAATTATTTCTATCATTTTTATTATTTTGAACCATTTAGTTGCTATTTATTGAAATTTAACTGCCATTTTATAAAGTCTTCCATGAAGAATTTGGTACTTTGGCTAAAAAGCTCAGTTGACCCTTGCCCCAGCTTCACGAAAATCCACTGTGATTAATCCAAAGAGACTCAGAATTTCCTCTGTAAGTATGTATGCATGCCACTTGGCCTGCTTTTTCCCTCTTGGTTTTTTCCAGTCATTTTTGGCTAATCCAAAAAATAATTTCAAGTTTAGACAAGCCAAGTTTGTTTCCTTGCTTCCAATCAGTCAAAAATACATTTAGAAATCAAAACTGGATATACAGCAGCGTTTGAAGGGCAACAAGAAAACAGGAGGAGGAGCGCAGAAAGACAAGTACCGCATGACCTCACGCAGATGCAGAATCTAAGAAAATGAACCTTGAAGAAGTTGAGAGTACAATGGGGGTAACCAGAGACCAGGGGAGGGTTGGGTGTATGTGTTGGCAAACGGGTACAAAGGTACAGTTAAAGAAGAAGTTCCAGCATTCTATTGCAGACTGAGGTAACTATAGTTAACAATAGTGTATTGCCTATTTCAAAATAGCTTGAAGAGAAGCTTTTGAACTTCCTCACCACAAAGAAATAATAAATATTTAAGGTGAGAGATATGCTAAGCACCCTAATTTTATCATTATAGTATGGATACATGTATCACAACATCATAATATGTCTCATAAATATGTACATGAAGCTGGGTGTGGTGGCCCACACCTGTAATCCTAGTGCTTGAGAGGCTGATAGGAGGATCGCAAGTTCAAGAGAAGCCTTAACAACTTAATGAGACTCTCAGCAACTTAGTGAAGTCCTGTTTCAAAACAAAAAAATAAGAGCCAGGCATGATGGCACTCGCCTATAATCCCAGTACTTGGGAGGCAGAGACAGGAGGATCAAAGGTTTGAGGACAGCCTCAGCAAGTAGTGAGACTCATCAAACTAGTGAGACCCATTTTCAAAATAAAAATAAAATAGGGCTGGGGGTATAGCTCGGAGGTAGGATGCCCCTGGGTTCAATCCTCAGTACCACAAAAATAAATAAATAAATAAGTAAATAAATAAATAAATAAATAAATACAAAAAAAGGATGGGATGTAGCTCAGAGGTAGAATGTCCCTGGGTTCAATCCCTATACCACACACACACACACACACACACACACACACACACACACACACACACACACAGTGTACATTATCATGTGTCAGTCAAAACAAAACTTTTAAAAAATCAGGAAAAAAAAAGAAGATAAAAATGGAATTAAGGAAGGTTAGACAGAAAGCAAGCTAACAATTTTCCTGTGCTTTCTATGTGCTTGATCCACAACAACCCACTGAGTTATACATTAGGATCCCCGTTCCAGGTGTAAAGGCTGAGGGTCAGAATGCAGCTTGCCTGAAGTTGCACAGCCAGGAAAGGATGGAGATGGAATTTGAACCCAGGCCATCTGTTTCCAAGCTCTTTCCAGTAAGTCGGCCACTCTTGTTCCAACCCATGATATTAATGATATTCAATTGATAGAAAACATCTTGATGAAAAAATTTTAACAAAATTAAATGTTTTCTGTAAGATGGTATAGTCACATAGTAAGAGAAAAGAGGCTTACCATGCAATTCACTAAAATGTGCTGAATATCTACTAAGTGTTACCAAAGCACCACATTTCAATGCTGAAGACTTATCCCGAGTAATATAAATAATGTCTTAGTCTTTCCTAACGTGTTTGACTTGCATTATGAATTGTGATTCTTGCATTGTCAGAAAAGAGAATGGGACATATCAGATGAAGACATAATTGTGTACATTTTATTTCTATAAAATCTTTAATTCCAATCTCCTTCTAGTCAATCCGTTGATTTTTTCATAGCCTTTTTAAGAGTGAAGATTTTGTGTTCTCCTTCACCTCCCTCCCCTGGCTCCTTTTCCAAGTGCTTTTCCAGTCCACTCACAGTTCAGAACAGATGTAGATGCTGGCCTGTTCCCAGAATCTTGCTGCTAAATCATGACTCCACCAGTCCCCACAGACTGAGTAGCGCCGAAGTAGAAAATGACTTCAACCCACAGCAGAATCTGCTTCGCTGCCAATCGACCTAAGCCCAAAGGAGTCAATCCTATTTGCAGCATTTTTTTCATTTCCAGTTCATGCTGTGAATGTATAGTACAGCACATTTTGATGATTTATAGATTTGTAGAGTATATCTTGTGTGTGTGTGTGTGTGTGTGTGTGTGTGTGTGTGTGTGTGTGTGTTACTAGAGATTGAATTCAGAGTTGTTCTACCTGTAACCTATACCCTCAGCCCCATTTCATTTCATTGTTTTCAAGTTGAAAACAAGGTCTTGCTAAGTTGCTGAGGCTAGTCTCAAACTTGAGATCCTCCTGTCTCAGCCTCCCAAGTACTGGGATTACAGGTGTGTGCCACCATGCCCAGCTCTATAGAGTATATTTTAACACCTCTCTCTCCATCACTTCCCTGACCATTTGTCAATTTCCTAAACTTGAAGAGCATAAAAAGGAAGAAAGCTTTTAGAAAATCTGAGACAAACAATAGATCAAGAATATCTAAATCACAGCTATTTGGCAGGCTGAAGTAGGTGAATTGCAAGTTCAAGGCAACTTAGTGTAGACCTGCTTCAAAATAAAAATTTTAAAAGGAGCTGAGGATGTAGCTTAGTGGTACAGCACTTGCCTACCATGTGTGAGGCTCTGGGTTCAATTCCCAGCTCTTTAAAAAGAACAGTATCTAGACTTGACCATGCAAGTGAATGTGAACTCAAAGAGAAAATAAAAAATGGGTCTTTACGAAAATAACTGGCAATCATTTAAAATGTGAATAAAGTTAGAATCTAGGACTTAGAAATGAATTCTGCATAACTTGGGTTACTCATGTGTACTAATGTCAGCTGTGTCATTTCCCCATCACTGACTGGTACAGGAAGCTGTGCTGTGTCAATTAACAGCAGATGAGACAGAGGACAGCTGCCTGTAACTCAGCCCTTGATTACAGTAAAACTATCCCAGGAAAACCCAGGCTCAAAATGCCATAACATGCAATAGCAGAGGACTTGTATGGCTGGGTACAAAGTGTTCCCAAAGGCTCAGGGGTTGAAGGCTGGTACCCAGTGTAGCAGTGTTCAGAGGCAGAGATTTGGAGAGGTGATTGGATCATGGGCTCTAAACTCATCAGTGGATTGATTTATTGAAAATATATAGCTGAAAGGCCTGCTGGGAGGTGGTGGAAACTGTAACCCGCGGACCTAGTTGGAGAGAGTGGATGCTCAGGGTCATTCCCTGGGGAACTATAATCTTGACCCCAGCCCCTTCCTCTCTCTTCGCTTTCCAGAGCCCAGGAGGCGGGCAGCTCTGCTCCACCATACCCTCTCCACCATGTGCTCCACCTCACCACCAGCCCACAGCAAGGGAGCCAGATAGCCATGCACCGACATCTCTGACGCTGGGAGCCAAAAGGAGTCCTTCCTCCTTTAAGTCAGTTTTCTCAAGTATTTGTCTCAGCAATGAAAAGTGGACTAACACAGAACTGAAAAAATCTTTAAACCAGGTGTGGTGGCATACACCTGTAATCCAAGTACTTGGGAGGCTGAGACAGGAGGATCGCAGGTTCAAAGCCAGCCTCAGCGACTTAGTAAGACTCTCAGCAACTTATCGAGACCCTGTTTCCAAATAAAAAATAAAATAGGTCTGGGGGTATAGCCTGGAGATAGAAGGCTCCTGGGTTCCATTCCCAGTAACACACACAAGAAGGAAGGAAGGAAGGAAAGAAAGGAAAAAAATCCTTAAAACCTTTCATTGCAGAAACATTTAGAGAATATCCCACAGAAAGGCCTTAATTAGATGCAACTGAACATCGTTTTAGATACAAGGGAAGCACTGGCTGGGCACAGTGGCACTCAACTATAATCCCAGTACTTGGGAGGCTGAGACAGGAGTAATGTAGGTTCAAGACCAGCTGCAGCAGCTTAATGAGACCCTCGGCAACTTAGTGAAACCCTGTTTCAAAATAAAAAGGCCTGGTGTATAGCTCAGAGGTAGAACACTCCTGTATTCAAACCTCAGTACAAAAAAGAAAAGAAAAGAAAAGAAGCACCACCCTTATGGCAAATCAGGGAACTCAAGAATTCAGCCGTTTAGGATCTTCTTTTTCACTTGCTTCAATATATTTAGGTTCTTTGAGCTATGACATTCCCCAAAACAGGTGAATTGGGCTTGTTCATTTATTCATTCACCAAATACTTGTTGAGTCCCCATCATGGGTTGATCAGTCTGAGACACAGGACGTGGAGTGTTGAGCAAGGAAGGCACGAGCCTTGCTGCTTCTAAAGTTCTGACGTAGGCCGGGCATGGTGGCACACACTTGTAATCCCAGTACTTGGGAGGCTGAAACAGGAGGATCGCAGGTTCACAGCCAGCCTCAGCAACTTAGTAAGACCCTGTTTCCAAATAAAGAATAAAAAATAGGCCTGGGGGTGTAGTTCAGAGGTAGAATGCTCCTGGGTTCAATCCCCAGTACCGCAAAAATAAATAAATAAAGTTCCAACCTGGGCATTGCAAGCATGTGGCTCATTCATAAGGTGGAACAAACTCAGGACCCACGTATGAAATCAGAGTAAATGCATTTTACTATTGATATTGAGCTTTTTCTTCTCCAAGGAATTCCTTCATTTTTATAAACACAAAATTATAGTCTTTATTTTTCTGCAATATTGAAGATTGAACCCAAGGACACTTTATCTCTGAGCTACATCCCCCAACCCTTTTTATTTTTCTGTGGTACTGGGAATTGGATGAGGGGGTGTTCTACTTCCAAGCTACACTTCTATCCCGATGTTCAGCTGCATCTAATCAAGGCGTTTCTGTGGAATATTCTCTAAATGTTTCTGCAATGAAAGGTTTTAAGGATTTTTTTTCCTTCCTTCCTTCCTTCCTTCCTTCCTTCTTCTTGGGTGTGTTACTAGGAATGGAACCCAGGGGCCTTCTATCTCCGGGATATACCACCAAACCTATTTTATATTTTATTTGGAAACAGGGTCTTGATAAGTTGCTGAGAGTCTCACTAAACTGCTGAAGCTGGCCTTGAACCCGTGATTTTCCTGTCTCAGCCTCTCAAGTAGTGGGATTACAGGTATACACCACCTCAACCAGTCTACAAAGCATAGACTCTTGTATGTTAGTAAAAACTTGCAACTTTGAGAAGAATCATGCACTGCTATAAAACTGCTAAGCTTACCCCACCTGAAAGTCTCTGTAGAGTAAGGAGAAAAGACATGGACACACATTCACCAAGAGTGTGGCATGCTGGTCTTTGACATACATGACACTAAAATAACTCATTAGTTTCTATTAATATTTGATGAACTTTAAAAACTTAGCACAAGTATTAACCATGTCAATTGTGTGAACCAGAGGTCTAAGCAAAAAAAAAAAGAAAGAAAATAACTCTCTTACAAGAGATATTGGACTAAAGTATACTTTATTTATTTATTTATTTATTTATTTATTTATTTATTTATTGTACTGAGGATTAAATCCAGGGGGGCACTCTACTTCTGAGCTATAACCTTTTTATTTTTTATTTTGAAACAGGGTCTCACTAAATTGCTGAGAGTTGGCCTCAAACCAGTGATCCTCCTGTCTCATTCTCCCAAATGCTGGGATTACAGGTGTGTGCCACCACGCCCAGCCAACCTCACTCTTTACAGAGGAGGAAGCTGAGACTGCCATGAGGTTAAACACCTGGTTCTTAAGCACATAACTAGGGTAATGGGAAGGGAATCACTGAGAATGTGAGGATGGGGCTGAGATTACAAGTAAAGATGACAACGCACTGCTAGATTTTAGCAGCTATCAGTAAAGGCTCACTCCCTCCACCTGGAGAAAAAGTTAGAAAATAAAATTTAAAAATAGAGAGAGTAGCTAGTAGCCATACCTCATGAGAACAACAGGAAGTAGTAGCAAAATGAGTGTCACTGTGGCCACTACAAGTAGAAGAAAGGAAGGAACCACCTGGCCAGCAAAGAAATACAGATCTGTGAATGCAAGAGGACAGAATTTCAGATTCTGGGGATGTGACAATGAATGAGATAAAGTAGTCTCTGTTCTGAAGAATTCTGAGTTTAGAAGAGGAAATGGACTACGAAGTGTGAGAAGAGGGGACAACAATTCAAAATGTGGAACACAGTGAGCTCCAGGTGATTAATGCAGTCAAATCACACAAGCATCTTGCTGGAGGTATTATACTGTGGGCACTGACGTATTAATAGGAGTTTTCCAGGTAGACAAGCAAGCAAGACCACAAGCATTCCCACTTGGAGAACAGCACATGCACAAGTAATAAACTACAATTATGAATTAAATTGGCAGAAGCTTCAACATCAAGGGGGAGAGCAGTACCATATGAGTCAGGAGAAGTAGGTACGGACTAGAGACATCACTTGGAGGAAAGCCAGCAAAGAATTTGTTTTGCTTAACTTCATTTTCAAAATTATTTGAAGTTTACAGAAAAGTTCTAACAATAGAAAAGAATACACAGAACACCTGTTTACCATTTATGTATTGTTAATTTTGCCTCATTTGATTTATCATTCTCTCTTTTCCTTTCTCCATATATAGATATAGATATATGTACTCTTTTAGCCCTCTTTTTTTGTGGGGGAGTTTACTGGAGATTGAACCCAAGGGACATTCTACCACTTAGCTACACCCCAGCTCCATTGTTTGTTTGTTTGTTTTCCATTTTGAAACAAGGTCTAAACTGTGGAGGCCTCACTAAGTTGCTGAGGCTAGCCTTGAACCTGCAATCCTCTTCTGTCTCAAGCTCCCAAGTACTGGGATTACAGGCTTGCACCACCATACCTGGTGTTTTTAACCCTTTGAGTGTAAATTGTATACAGCCATTGAAATGATCTCACTACTGTGAGAATGTTATCAGATTTTAGAACAGTCAGACTGTAGATGTAGCTCACTGGTAAGAGCACTTGCCTAGCATGTATGAGGCCCTTGAACCTATATCCCCAGTGTTGAAATAAATAAATAAATAAATAAATAAATAAATAAATAAATAAATAGTAAATAAATAGAAAAATATGTGTATATGTATGTATATTATATATATATATATATATATATATATATATATATAAAATATATACACACTCATGAAAGCAGGGAGACCTTCAGAAATGCATATTAGAGGCCTGGAAATAAAATAATGAGAATTTAAAGGAGGGCAGCCACTGTGAGCATGAGGAGGATAGACTATCTTCAAGAGAGAAGTAAGTGTTGCCAGTTGGATGTGGTATCTGAAAGAGTGGAACTCAGGTTTGGGGACTGGGTAAGGGTGGCAGAGACCCTGCCAAGACAAAGAATCATGATGACAACAACAACAGAGCATAGGTAGTTTGCATACGCACTGAATGCTAATTATATACTCAACATGTTCTGCTTTCCGTGCATTAACTCATTTAATCTTCACAACAATGCTATCAGGTTTGATCTCTTGTTAACTTCATTTTTCAGATATTTTGAGAGCAACAATGGGGTCAGTTTAGTTTATTCTTTGTTTTGTTCCCACAGTGAGCTACATCCCAGCCCTTTTTTTATTTTATTGTGAGACAGGGTCTCACTAAATTGCCGGCGCTGGCAGTCTTCCTGCCTCAGCCTCCTGAGTCACTAGGATTCTAGGCTTGAGCCACCTCATCTGATTGGCATCAATGTTTGAAAATAAGCATAATCCATTCTTTGTAGAAGCTTTAAAAAAAGAAAAAAAATATGTGGGGCTACGAATCATGGGATTATTTTAGAAAATTAAGAGCATTTGCCCTTCATTCACATCAGGATATAACTTGCCACCCTCCAAAATGCCAACCTGAGCTGAATGCTGAAGATTACACTAACTTTATATATGTTTATATGTCTGTAATTCTGGAGATTACATATTATTATTAATTAATATAGCTTTAGTGACATGTCTTGCAGCACATGCTATAATCCCAAATATTTGGGAGCCTGGATAGGAGGATCAAACACTGGAGGCCCTCCTGGGGGAGACCCTGTCCCAAAATAAAATAAATACATAAATAAAAAGGAGGATGTGACTCAGTGGTAGAGTGCTCCCAAGGTTCAGTCCCCAGTATAAAATAATAATAATAATAATAATAATAATAATAATAATAATAATAATGGTGATGGGTATGATTGTGCAAGTTAGTAATCCCAGTACTAGGGAGGCTGATACAAGAGGATCCCAAGTTCAAGGTCAGTCTGGGAATTTAGTGAGACCCTGTCTCAAAATAAAAAAATAAAAGGGGTTGGGGATGGGGCTCAGAGGTAGAGCCCCCCTGTGTTCAATTCCCAGTACCATAATAACAGTAATAATACTGATAATAATACTAGCTTTATTTATTTGTTTTTTTTTTATAATACTAGCTTTAGCTCATACAGGGGAAAAAAACACCTCAAACTAC
Organism: Graphiurus murinus; assembly: GCA_004027655.1. Classification (NCBI taxonomy): domain Eukaryota; kingdom Metazoa; phylum Chordata; class Mammalia; order Rodentia; family Gliridae; genus Graphiurus; species Graphiurus murinus. Next base: position 13,146 of record PVLC010015142.1, read on the forward strand.
AAAAAAAGTCAGGGATGCTTTCAATCACAATTTCTCAAGTTATATGAAGCAAAATTAGATATGATAATGGCAACTCGGTTTTATTTCTATTTAAGTATTCAAAATGGTTTTAAATCACTGAAATGAAAAATCAGCATCTCCCTGGCGCCCCCTTGTGGCACGGCTTCATGATTCCCCAATTTTTCTGATGGATAGAATTTACCTAGAGATGTTTTAAGAAAAGTTTCCAAAGCTGCTTTTCAAATTAGAGCAAGGAAGCAGATATGTTTTTGAAAACTCTCCAAAGTGATTTTGAAGATCAGCTGCTGATAACCTGCAGCTTAAAAGAAAAAATCCATTTTTTCCCTGAAACTTCAGAAACAAAGTTTTTAGAGCCAGAAAGAAACCTAAGAGATCATTTTGTCTTGCTGTTTCATGTTACAAGTGAAAAACCTGAAACTGAAGACATGAAATGGCTTGCCTAAGGTCACAGGGAATGCACACATCAAAATCCAGAGCAGAACCCAACGTCTCCTGCCTCCAAATTCAGTGTGATTAATTGGAACAATGCTGTCTAATCCAATCCATCTTGACGAGCTTATCCCAGAACCCACTGAGAGCTCTACACACCCCACATCACCTCAGATTAAGGACAGCACAGGCAAAGGTGCCAGCAGATGTTCTTTCAAGATAAACTCCTTTCTTTTTAGTATTTGTCATATCTTAAAGATTGGTTTTAAGGAGGTACAGGGAAGTAAGCAGGAGTTTCTTCTCTGGAACTTGTGCATAACCCATACAGGGGAGTGCTGAGCCGGGAACCCTCCCCCTCATTGTGCCACGTTGAACTTGTATTCTTTTGAGTTTTGATATTTGAAGGTGCATTTGAAAATGCAACTCCCCTGGGAGAGAGGATTGCGAGAGTGTAGCAGGAAAAACCACCTTCTACTCTGCCTGCAGGGGAAGATTAGTTAGCAATCTGCAGAAAGAGGGACGAAGGCCCGGGCCAGGTGTTGAATGAGGAATGGAATTTGCAAGGTAGGGAAATGGTCCTGACCCTGCTTGTTTGCCTCCTCACTGTTGCAAGATCTCTTTCTGTCTACCCCCACCATAATCATGTTTTTCTGAGATTGCTTTGAGGGAGTCCTTTGACTCTGATCTCTGTATGCCCACCTTGGCTGTGAGAAGTTCTGAAGCTGGGGTGTATTTAGCTCAGAAGTAGAGTATTTGCCAAGCAGAGTCAAGGCCCTAGGTTCAATTCCATCCACTGCAAAACAAACAAACAAACAAAAACTTCTAAATTAATCTAAAATCTTGCTTTTGTAAAACATCCTAAGCTGGGCACAGTAGTATACACGTGTAATCCCAGTACTTGAGAGGCTGAGACAAGAGGATCACATGTTTGAGACCAACCTCAGCAACTTAGCGAGACCCTGTTTCAAAATAAACAGGGCTGGGAGTGTAGCTCAGAGGTAGAATGCCCCTGGGTTCAATCCCCAGCTACAATAAAAAAGAAAAGAAAAGAAAAGTCAGGTTAGCTGCAGGGGTGTCCCCTGGGAGCTTGTTAAAAATACAGAAACATGGGGCCCCACCCTGGACTTACTGAAGCAGAACTGGCATTTTAACAACATCCCCAAGTAATTCATATGCATAGTACGGTTTAAGAAACATTTCTCTGAAAATTGATTTCAGAATCCGACTGTTGCATGAGAAGCAAAAGGTTGCTGAGGCCAGCTTCGGTTTTTCTCAATTGCATTGAAATCTAGGGTCACATGGAACACTTCCACGATTCCAAGAAGCACAATTGCTGAGTGTATGAATGTTTTAAGTTTGAGGATTACATCAGAACCCAGTTCCGTTCACTTTTTCTTCCTGTCACACACTTAATTTCATCTATGGTGGTGCATTTGTTTCCAAATGCAATTAGAGAATGGGAGAGCATGCAGTTCAAGCATTATCACTTGAAGTAGAACATTCAAGAAGCCAGCAGCTCTCAGTAATTAGATGTGTGGACTGCAGCAAGTTGATGGGTTTTCTTGAATATTAGTCACTATATCAATAAGATGAAAACAATATTGCTGGTGCAGCAGTGCACACCTGCAATCCCAGCTACTTGGGAGGTTGAGGCAGGAGGATCATAAACTCAAGCCCAGCCTGGGCAATTTAGGGAAGCCCTATCTCAAAATAATATTGCCAGGTATGGTGGCACACGCCTATTATCCCAGTACTTGGAAGGTTGAGACAGGAGGATTGCAGGTTCAAGACCATCCTTAGAAACCAAGTGAGACTCTCACAACCCATTGAGACTCTATTTCAAATAAACAACAAAAAGGGCTGGGATCTCACTCAGAGGTAGAATGCCTCTGAGTTTAATCCTCAGTCTCCTTCTCCCCACCACCACCACCACCACCACCACCACCACACACACACACACACACACACACACACACACACACACACACACACAATGAAATAAAATAAAATAAAAAGGAGTGGTGGCACACACTTGTAATCCCAGTACTTGGGAAGCTGAGACAGGAGGATCACAGGTTTGCAGCCAGTCTCAGCAACTTAGTGAGGCCCTCTGAAACTTAGTGAGATCCTGTTTCCAAATAAGAAATAAAATAGGGCTGGAGGTGTAGCTCAGAGGCAGAATGCCCCTGGGTTCAATCCGTAGTACCAAAAATAAATAAGTAAAAATTAAATTAAATTAAGTTTAAAAGGGTGGAGATGCAGCTTGCTTAGCATGTTCTAGGATCTGGGTTAATCCCCAGCACCATCACGCACACACCAAAAAAAAAAAAAAAACTGATGAAGGCAACATTGTCTGCATTATGTATTTCCCAAGCATGTTAAAGGATCAAAAAAATCCAAGGCTCTGGAAACTGCTGATTATTAAGTGGCTCAGATAAGAACTGGGGGAGAGATCTGCGACTTTCCACATCAAGTTCATTGTCAATATTAAGCTTACCATTTCTCTTAAAATTTCCCATTTATGCTGGTAGTGGTGGCGCACGCTTATAATCCCAGTAGTTGGGAGGCTGAAACTGGAGGATCCAGGTTCAAGGCCAACCTCAACTACTAGTTGAGGACCTCTGCAACTTAGTGAGACCTTGTTTCAAAATAAGGAATAAATATAGGGCTGGGGGTGTAGCTTGAAGGTAGAATGCCCCTGGATTCAATCCTCAGTACTGCAAAAAAAAAAAAAAAAAATCTCTTTTATTTATCTTCATTACCACTGGCTTCTTTTGGGTGATTTCCACTTCTACTGCCCTACAAACCATCGTTTAGCCTGAAACTATGCAGATTTTTATAAGAGCACGATTTTGTACAAAAATTTTATTCCAAACTGCTTGATGGCTTTCTAAGAAGGGCCTTTAAGGAAAATCCCACATCCTTTTTTTTTTTTTTTTTTTTTGTGGTACTAGAGATTAAACCCAAGGGCATTCTACCTCTGAGCTACACCCTCAGCCCTATTTTATTTTTTATTTTGAAACAGGGTCTCACTAAGTTGCAGAGGGCCTCAATAAGTAGTTGAAGCTGGCTACAAACCTGCCATCCTCCTATCTCAGCCTCCCAAGTACTAGGATTACAAGCATGTGCCACCACTCCCCGCATCCCACATCTTTTCTATGATGCATTCTGCGCTCTGATCTGGCCCCTGCTACCTTCTCTACAATCTCTTCTCTTGCTACCCTCTAGTTTTATCGCTGTCTAAAATCAGGACTTAGAGAACTTAATCATGAAACAAGGTATGTCTCCCAATGTACCTTTAAACCCTTCCTGTGATTATTTCTTCTCTGACACAGATGAAAATGCCAGAAGTCTCTGTGGCTTTTCCATTCCTTTCCAGGCAAGAGAAAATACTGTAGTTGGGCTGGGGATGTAGCTCAGTGGTCCATCGCCTGCCTAGCATACTCAGAGTCCTGGGGTCAGTCCCCAGCATTATACACGATATAAGTATTATACTCAACATTGAGTGGCAAGCAGATTTTCAGTTTATTTCACTTATTTATTTATTTTTCTTTTGTGGTACTAGAGATTGAACCCAATGACATTCTACCTCTGAGCTACATCCCCATCCCTATTTTATGTTTTATTTTGAAACAGGGTCTTGCTAAGTTGCTGACAGTCTCACTAAGTTGCTGAGTCTGGCCTTGAACCTGCAATCCTCCTGTTTCAGTCTCCCAAGTACTGGATTACAAGCATTCACTACCATGACTGGCTCAGTTCAATATTTTAAAATATCTAGTCCCATATAACCATCAAAATGCCAAACATTGCAGTGGTGCATGTCTGTAGTCCCAGTATTTGGGAAACTGAGACAGCCTCAGCAAACTAACAAGAACCTCTTTCAAAATAAAAAATAAAAGAGGACTGTGGGTGTAGCTTGGAGATAGAATGCCCCTGGGTTCAATAGCCAGGACCAACAACAAGCACTGCCAAACTTGATGTAAATTAAATTGAGCCCCTCCCACACTGGGGCCTAATGCTGGTGGAAGCAAGGGGGGTTATTATCCTTCTCCTTTTACTCCCACCTGGCACTCCCACCTTCCACAAGCCCCTCCATCATGCAAAATCTGGTGGCTTCTGACTCCCCAGGGGGTTGAAGTAGAGGAAGAGAGCAGAGGTAAGGAAAAGGTTAAAGTTCTTTTCTGGCTGATATTACCATAAGATGCCACCCCAAACTGTAGAAGTTAAGCTATTCCTCCTTGCTCACTGCTCCTGACTGCAACTGTTGGTGACTCCAGCCATTTGCCTGTAGATTTCCCTGAAACTCTGAGGATATTTATCAAATTTTCCTACTGTTCCCATTGGAATCCTTCTCTCTTGATTGGAGGTGAAAGGTTGGCACCCCAATCTCCTTCCCCTTTGGAGGAGTTGGAGAAAACTGTTTTCTCTCCCAAAAATTATCTCCATGAATCTTTCTTGCATTTCCACTATCTCAACCTTTTTATATCCTTATGTGGCTAAAGGATTCAAGAGTCATATATCCAGTTTCTAGATACCTACTTTGAAAGTACCATAGGGTAGTGTATCTTGGAACTCGCTTTAGTTTTTTATCTTTCCCACCTTAAGGTCAAAGATTGCATTTTAACATTGTGTTGCATGGGTTTTCTGTTGCTTTCTCAAAGGTACCACATTCTCATTGATTTCTGGGCTTTTAATCATGGAGTCTTCTCTTACCGGAACACTGACCAGTCCCACTTCTCTTCATCTTAGTCCTTATTCCGGCATCTCCAATTTTTCATCCACATAGAAGGTTAAAAAAAAAAAAAAAAAAGTGTTCAGAGAGTGAAGATAAAGTGAAAACTTTTAGGTCAAAGATATGAACTGGTATCTATTTTATACATGAAAAAATAAGAAAAAACAATCAACATATGAAAAGATACTCAATCTAATTAATTATGCAGGAACTTCAAATTAAAACTACAAAACACTATTTCCCACCTACCATACTGGCAAACATAAAGTACAACAAGATCAAATGTTGGGAAACTATAGAAAGGCTTAACTATTGTTGGTAGCAATGTCCTAACTCTTATTAACATATTTATTTGGTACTGGGGATTGAACCCAGGGGCATTTTACTCTGAGCTACACTCTCAGTCATCTGTAATTTTTTTTTTCCAACAGGGTCTTGATAAACTTCCAAGAACTGGCCTTGAACCCATGATCCTCCTGTCTCAGCCTCCCAAGTACTAGTATTACAAGCATGTGCCACCATACCCGGTTTAACCATGTTGATTTAAAAAGCAAGTTTCAGAATATTTCAACCAGCATCCTCACTGCTGTCATCCAAAACACCTGGCAAGGACAGCTTAGAGAAAGGAGATTTATTTGCTCACAGTTCTGGAGATTTCAGGGTTTCAGTCTACATTAGGTGAAGTCTGCAGAGATCAGGGCATGGTGGCAGGAAGCAGAGAGAGAAGAGGCCAAGGGCTCTATTCTCATATGAGGGAGGCTAGAAGCAAGAGAGCAAGGGGAGGAGGGACCATACATAATCCCCTGGGTCACACCCCCAGAGACCCCCTCCTCAGCAACAAAATCCCACCTCCAACATGGCTGCCTTGTCCCCGTGAAGTCTAAAGGGATATTCTAAATCCAAATCCTAACACAGAAGAACTCTTGCAGTATGATATCTTTGTATAAAGAGCAAAAGCAAAATTAATAACATTTTAGATGTATATCTATAGAGACATATAGTAAAATCATAATGAAAAGCAAGGGAAGAAAAGACAAAAAATTCCGGATACTGTTTTTTCCAATCAAGAGATATACTGAAGCCAATTGTGGTGGTGCATTCTTGTAATCCTAGTACTTAGGAGGCTGAGACAGAAGGAACTGGGTTCATGGCCAGCCTCAGCTACTTAGTGAGGCTCTCCACAACTTAGTGAGACCCTGTTTCAAAATAAAGAATAAAATAGAGCTGGGGGTGTAGCTCAGGGGTAGAATGCCCCTGAGTTTAATCACCAGTACTGCAAAAAAAAAAAAAAAAAAAGGAGAGATAGTGAAGAAATGATACATATAACTGTATGGTAGATGTGTGAGTGTTTATTATATCCTTTATAACTTATCTGTATTTTATGTATATATTTTATATTTATGTCAAATATACTAAAATATTTGAAAAATAAAAATCTAGGGATTTAGTTATTTTTCCCCTTATTATAAATTTTCTCTGCCATAATTAATTGCCTCTGTTTGTTAGCCCAAGGTGCTGATAGGACCTGTATTTCTTTTGTGTGTGTGTGCATGGTACTGAGGATTGAACCCAGGCCCATCCTATCTCTGAGCTACACCTTCAGCCCTTTTTACCACACACTGGCCTAGAACCTGTGATCCTCCTGTTGCAGCCTCCCAAGTACTGGGATTACAGATGTGTACCACCATGCCCAGCAGGTCTGTGATTTTTTTTTTCTTGTATTAGGGATTAAACCCAGGGGCATTCTACATCCAAGCTACACCCCCAGCCTTTTTAATTTTATATTTTGAATCAGGGTCTTGCTAAGCTGCTGAGGCTGACCTCAAACCTGCGATTCTCTTATCTCAGCCTTCCAAGTACTAAGTTTACAGGCATGCACCACCACACATGGTTTGGCCTATCATTCTTGAATAGTTGACCTGTTGCAAGGTCACCATCTGAGCCCTCATTCTGAGAGGCCATTTTGCCCATAAACTAAATCTGGTATTACACAGTTGGGGAAAGTGGAAAATAAAAACTATGTTCCAATGTTGGCACTATCATTTACCAGATATTCAATCTTAAGAGTGTTGCACACATGCGCGCGCGCGCGCACACACACACACACACACACACACACACACACACACAGTGTTGGCCTCATTTTTCTTGCCCACAAAATGTGACTAATAACTCCAACTTCCCAGGATTGCAATGAGGATTAAATGAGATAAATATGCATCAAATACTCTAGACACAGTGCTAAGAACATGCTAACTTCCTTCCCTATTATGAAAGAAATAGGGAAGAGAAAATGTTCAAAATGGTGTACAGCCAGGTGTGCTAGGCATGGTGGCACACACCTGTAATCCCAGTATTTGTGAGGCTGAGACAGGAGGATTGCAGGTTCAAAGACAGCTTCAGCAATGTAGTGAGACTCCCAGCTACCCAGTGAGACCCTGTTTCAAAACAATTTTTTTTTTTTTTTTTTTGCGGTACTGGGGATGGAACTCAGGGGCATTCTACCTCCAAGCTATACCCCCAGTCCTATTTTTTATTCTTTATTTTGAAACTGAGTCTCACTAAGTTGCGGAGTGCCTCACTAGGTAGCTGAGGCTGGCCATGAACCCGGATCCTCCGGTCTCAGCCTCCCGAATGCTGGGATTACAAGCGTGTGCCACCACGCCCGGCTCAAAACAAAAAATTTTTAAAAAAGGTCTGGGGATGTATCTTAAAGGTGGAACAGCCCAGTATCCCCGCCCCCACATACACATGAAAAAAATATGGTATACAAGTATTGCCATTATTTACAAACCCAATTTAAGCCTGTGCATTATTTTAGTTAACTTATTGTTTCCTATGACAATTATTCCATTGAATGGCTGCCAAGAACCAGATTTTTTTTTTTCTTTTGGTATTAGAAGCTCAACCCAGAGGCATTCTACCTCTGAGCTACACTTCCAGTTCTGTTTTTAAAAGTTTTTATTTTGAAATAGAG
>PVLC010015142.1:21404-38026 GCA_004027655.1 Graphiurus murinus
TACTGGGGATTGAACTCAGGGGCATTCTACCTCCGAGCTATACCCCCAGCCCTATTTTTTATTCTTTATTTTGAAACCGAGTCTCACTAAGTTGCGGAGTGCCTCACTAGGTAGCTGAGGCTGGCCGCGAACCCGGATCCTCCGGTCTCAGCCTCCCGAATGCTGGGATTACAAGCGTGCACCACCACGCCCGGCTTGAAATAGAGTCTCTTTAAGTTGCTGAGGCTGGCCTTGAGCCTGCAATCCTCCTGCTCAGCCCCCAAGTACTGAGAATTATAGGTGTGCATCACCATGCCCGACTAAAACCAAATATTTTGATGACAGATCGGTAGCTTCAAACTCACATATGAAAAAAAAATAGCATCTTTCCAACTTCAGGGTTAGATCTAATAGAAAGATTTCTGACCCAAGCCATGTACTACATAAAATGGAGTTGCAGAAATAGGGTATGATGATGCACGCCTGTAATCCCAGTACTTGAGAAGCCAAGACAGGAGCACTGCAGGTTTGAGGCCAGCCTCAGCAACTTAGTGAGACTGTTTCAAAATAAGAAAAGAAAATAGGGCTGGGTGTGTAGCTTAAAAATAGAATGCTACTGGGTTCCATCCCCAGTACAAAAAAAAAAAAAAAAAGAAAAGAAAGAAAGAAAGAAAAGAAAAGAAAAAAAAAGAATGGAGTTGCCAAGGCTTAGGCTCTGGCCAGTGAAATGTTTAATAAGTAATGACAATATGACCCTTGGCGCCAGCTTGATACTTAAGGCCATTCATACTCTCTGCCATCCGCTTAGTCATTGCTAAGCGGGGAGACATGAGTTCCTGAAGCTACCTGGAAGGCTGGTTGCTGGTTATGTCATCTGGGGTTGAAGTGGATCCTGAAATATGTGTCACCTCTTAGGTGGGGAGGGAAAGTTTTAACTCCTGGGAAGTGAGATATTGCTTTGCTTCAGTTTACAAAACAAACAAACAAACAAAAAAAAACAATTAGCCTCCATTTCCAGAAACTGTCTCCTTAATTACTTAAGGCAGAGAGCTAAGGAAACAGAATGCATACTTTTAATTGGTTGTCTTTCTCTGAACTGAGCTCCAAGTTGCCTAATAAATTTTTAAATTCCCAAAGAGCTGGTTGCACTCAGAGTGACTCCAGAAGAGATGTTCTAATTTGAGATGTCATAGGCATCGCGGCCATAAATCATCCCAAACAAAATCTCTGCTTTGAGTAATTGTGGGCTCTGAGAAAGGATGTCCTCTTCACCCTCATCTGCTTTCTCCTTCTTTGCTTTCTTGGGTATCAGGTCTCAAAATAAGGGATATGAATCCAATCTATTCTATTAATAATTCAGATGTTAGATAATAGAAGTACCATAGGGCTTTGGAGCTGGCGACTGAGCTCGGGGTTGTTGCCTGCATTGCTCAAAGTCATATATCTTAGCTCAGTGGTTCTCAAACTGTAGCAGGCTACATCAGAATCACTTAGGGGATTTATTAAAACACAGATTGCTGGGCCCTGTCCCTGGAGTTTTTGGTCCAGCATATATGGAGTGGGACCGGAGATCTGCATATCTAGCAAGTTTCCAGGTGTTAGTGATGTTTTATTGTCTGTGTATAAGAACCACACTCTGAGAACCAACTGTCTTAATTAATTGTGGGATAATATATGGAGGTCAATTCTTAAGTAGTCCAGTATTGTTTCTTGTTTGTTTGTTCTGATGGGCTCTTCTCTCTCTTTGCTTATTTGTTTTTGCAATACTGGGGATCGAACTCAGGGCCTTTTGCCTGCTAGGCAAGCACTCTACCACTGAGCTACTTTCGCAGCCCTAGGAATAAAATTCTATGGAAGCCATATCTGCACCTTTGCAATAAGGAGCCCCCACCCCCACACATATCAGGCCTCCTAAAAAGGGAAGGTTTCACCAGAAGTGAACAAAAAACACAAGCTTTGCAACTGGACAGATCTGGGTATAGGGTCAGGCAGTCCAGAATTTGTCTTAGTGATTTGGGGCAAGTTACTTAATTTATTTGAGCACCAGTTTCTTTATCTATAAATTAGGAAATATAAATTAGGAACTACTAAATTATTTAATATTGGTTCTAAAGATCTGAGACTACTGAACTATTTGACATAGAGTTATAAGATTTTAAGCATTTAATTAATAGAATATCTAACTTAGCTTCTTTACTTTTCAGATGTGGAAACAAAGATCCAGAAAAAAGTGTCTTTGCTAAAATCTCTTGGCATATAGCAGAATGAAGACCAAAACTTGCAGAATTAGTCTTCTCCCCTCCTATCTTCTTACCTCCACCTCCACCCCTACCCCCCACCTTATGCTAGGGAATGAACTCAGAGCCTTGCACATGCTATCTCTGAGCTACATTCCCAGCCCTGTTTTATTTTTTATTTGGAAACAGGGTCTCAGGAAGTTGCTAAGAGCCTCACTAAATTGCAGAGGCTAGCCACAAATCTGTGATCCTCCTGTCTCAGCCTCCCAAGTACTGGGATTATAATTGTGTGCCACCACACCCAGCTGAATGAGTATTCTGATGGAATGAACAGAGGGAGCTAGTTTTATAGACAGGGAAAAGCTGAAAAAAGCAGAAATAAAGAACAGAAAGTAGGTTGGTCATTCAAAGGCACATTCCAGCCAGGTGCAGTGACACGAGTCTATAATCCCAATACATGGGAGGCTGAGATAGGAGGATCACAGGTTTGAGGCCAGTGCAGTAACTTAGTGAGATCCTATTTCAAAATAAAATAGGTCTTGAAGTGTAGCTCAGATGTAGAATGTCCCAGGGTCAGGCCTTAGTACAAAAAAAAAAAAAAAAAAAATCAAAGTCACTTTTCTTGAAAGACAGGGACAGACAGAAATGATAGATTAAAAAAAAAAACTGATTTTTAACATGAGTTACTTCAGATTACCTTTTGTGTAAGGATTAAAGCAGAAGAAACTACATTATTTTATCAGTTGAAACTGGCCTGTTTGGGAAATTTAGTTACTAGCTCTCATGTCTCCTGATTTCTTGCATGGTCAGATAACTTAGTTTTAGGGTGACTTTTAGTCTGAGTAATTCCATTTTGATTGTTAGTTTGGTCAGTTGGGGCTTGGTGCAGGAGTTTAGTCCAAATAATGGCCTCCCATAATTTGTATAGAGCAGTAGGAAAATAATAAAGAAATTACCCTGAAAGGAAACTTACAGGAAGTCTCCACAGTTTATATTACTTTTCTTTACTGTAGATTTAAAAAAAAAAAAAAAAGAAAAGAAATCTTCTTTTTGGCATAATGGTATTTTGTAAATGGTGTATGGCTATTTTTATTTGGTGCTAGAAATGATCACATTTGAGAAAGGAGAAAGTAGAGAATGGGAAATCAATTTCCACATTAAAAAAAAAAAGAGTTTCAAATGTGTTAGTGAAATCGAAGTAAGTTGTTTTTTGGGTTTTTTTGCGGTACTGGGGATTGAACTCAGGGGCATTCTACCTCCGAGCTATATTCCCAGCCCTATTTTTTATTCTTTATTTTGAAACCGAGTCTCATGAGTTGCGGAGTGCCTCACTAGGTAGCTGAGGCTGGCCGCGAACCCGGATTCTCTGGTCTCAGCCTCCAGAATGCTGGGATTACAAGTGTGCGCCACCACACCCAGCTCTCGAAGTAAGTTTTTAAAGGAAAAAATCATTACTCAAAGGATCCCCTCAATACTTATTTTGAGATATATAAAACTTAGGTTTATTTATTTATTTATTTATTTATTTATTTATTTATTTTGTGGTACTGGGGGTTGAACTCAGGGGCATTCTACCTCCGAGCTACACCCCCAGCCCTATTTTTTATTCTTTATTTTGAAACCGAGTCTTACTAAGTTGTGGAGTGCCTCACTAGGTAGCTGAGGCTGGCCTCGAACCTGGATCCTCTGGTCTCAGCCTCCCAAATGCTGGGATTACAAGCGTGCGCCACCACACCCGGCTAAAACTTAGGTTTAGAATGAGCTAAAAGTCTTCATGTAGTAGACACGCAACCTGGGGTGTAGAGGCGTTCGGGGGTTTGCTGCACTGAGCAACGGTCATGGCAGAGAGGAGGATGGAGGTCAGGACTCCACCCCTGCCTCAGAGCTTTAGGCACTGTGACCATCTCATCCTCATCATTATTTGTTCCTAGTTTGATATTTTGATGAAGCCGGGAAATAGGGGGTCAGTGTTAAGACATCACATTGTGCTTTGGCACTCTCCTGTTACTTGCCATGATATGGTCCACTGTTGTACGCCGGATGTGGTAGTACACACTTGGGATCCCAGTCCTTGGGAGGCTGAGACAGGAGGATTGCAGGTTGAAGCCAGCTTCAGCAACTTAGCAAGGCTCTCAGCAACTGACAGAGTCCTTCTTTAAAAAAAAAAAAAATAGGAGCCGGGCGTGGTGGCGCATGCTTGTAATCCCAGCATTTGGGAGGCTGAGACCGGAGGATCCGGGTTCGAGGCCAGCCTCAGCTACCTAGTGAGGCACTCCGCAACTTAGTAAGACTCGATTTCAAAATAAAGAATAAAGAATAAAAAATAGGGCTGGGGTGTAGCTCGGAGGTAGAATGCCCCTGAGTTCAATCCCCAGTACCAAAAAAATAGGCCAGGGAGTATAGCCAGGAAGTAGAAGGCCCCTGGGTTCTATCCCCAGTAGTGTGTGCACGAATAAACACACACACACACACACACACACACACACACACACACACACACACACACTTATCCAAATATGTATTTAAGATAATAAGGTAGCTGGGCATGATGGCACACACTTGTAATCTCAATACTTGGGAGGCTGAGACAGGAGGATCACAAGTTCGCTGCCAGCCTCGGCAACTTAGTGAGGCCAACTGCAACTTAGTGAGACCCTGTTTCAAAATAAAAGAATAAAATAGGGCTGGAGGTGTAGCTCTGAGGTAGAATGAGCCTGGGTTCCATCTCTAGTACCACAAAATGAATGAATGAATAATGAATGAATAACTAGATAAATAATAAATAAATAAAGATGATAAGGCAAGCCAGGCACAATGGTGCATGCCTGTAATCCCAGTACTTGGGAGACTGAGACAGCAGGATCACAGGTTCGAAGATAGTGCATGGTAACTTAGCGAGACCTTGTTTCAAACTTAAAAATAAAAAGGACTGGTGGTGTAGCGCAGAGGTAGAAAGCCCTTGTTTTCATTCCCCAGTACCATACACACACCCCAAAAGCAAATAAACAAATAAAAAACAAAACATAAAAAAAGAAAAAGATGATAAGGCAGACAATAGAATCCATGGTAATAGGTATCAGAATACTGGGGGAAGAAGAGGTTGAACTCAACTCTGACTCCACCAAGGACAAGTGGGATTTATAACCAAGGAGTGGGGTAGGGTCATGGGATGAGAAATTACTGAGAGGAAGCAACAAGCATAAGAGGTTTCTGGCTAGCTGAATGCAGTGGCACATGCTTGCAATCCCAGTACTTGGGAGGCTTGGGAGGCTGAGGCAGGAGGATCACAGGTTTGAGGACAGCTTGGGAGGCTGAGGCAGGAGGATCACAGGTTTGAAGACAGCTTGGGAGGCTGAGGCAGGAGGATCACAGGTTTGAAGACAGCTTGGGAGGCTGAGGCAGGAGGATCACAGGTTTGAAGACAGCTTGGGAGGCTGAGGCAAGAGGAAGACAGGTTTGAGGACAGCCTCATCAACCTAACGAAACTCTCAGGAACTTACCAAGACCCTATTTTAAAACAAAAAGTAAAACAGGTCTGGGGTGTAGCTCAGAGGTAGAATGCCCCTGGGTTCAATCCTCAGCACCACAAGAAAAAAAAGGGGTGGGGGGTTCTGGCTAAATCGACTTGATAGGATTATGTTGGAGGCAGGCCAGGACGATGAGCTATAGAGGTGGTCAGACACCAAGGATGGGGGGATTTTCATTAAACCAATTTAGCGAATTCTTGCTCATACCAGATTCTACAAAAACAGAGAGGGATGTCCCCTACTGGGCCTTGACAAGCAGAGAACTCAGAGAAGCGTAACTGAGGTTTTGATCAAACTTTGTCACATACATCTAAACAAGTCCATCCTTGGTTTATGGTAAGACTAGGGACTAGGACCAATACTTTTTTTTTATTTTGGTAGTACTGGGGATTGAATCCTGGGGTGCTGACTGTGCTACACCCCTAGCCCTATTTTATTTCTTATTTTGAAACAGGGTCTCACTAAGTTGCTAAAGGGCTCACTAAGTTACTGAGGCTGGCCTCAAACCTATAATCCTCCTGTCTCAGCCTCCCAAGTACTGAAATGACAGGCATGTGCTATCAAGCCCAGTTCCAATGGTACATTTTATAAAGGACCTTGAAGCTCTTAGGCTGAGAAGAGAGATATCGATTAGGTGGCTACTAGCTGGCTAAATAGACAAAAAAGACCTCTTCTCAGAACTATTCAGCTACTGTTGGAAGTGTGCAGATTTACTCAGTGACATGGATATTAACACATGCCAGGGATTCTCAATTGCCTTGTAAGGATATACTAATGTGTAACCGATCAGTGGGGGAAAGGGGATGTGTTTTCAGCCAAGGGACAGGAAGTTGTGCATATCAGGAAGCCCACGTTCTCTACCCGGCCCTTGATTACTAATAATCCTCACTGTGGGGAAGTGTTGTCCAAGGAAGAGAATGAAAAATAACTTTCAAAAAGCCACTCTGAAGCCAGGTGTGGTGATGCACACCTGTAATCCCAGCACTAGGGAGGCTGAGACTGAAGGATAACAGGTTTGAGGTCAGCCTCAGCAACTTAGCGAGGCCCTGTTTCAAACTAAAAATTAAAATAGGGCTAGGGGGTGTAGCTCAGAGATCAAATGCCCCTGGGTTCAATCCTCAGTATTACAAAAAAAAAAAAAAAAAAAAAAAAAAAGCCATTTTGACCTTGGCAAAAAATTTGCAGTGTCTCTTTCCTGTGATGATTTGGAGCTCACTTTAATAGGCCTGAAAAAATTGGAAAATAAATTATTTTGAAGTGATGATATAAATTATGCATGAGTATCAACTGAATATTCAAGTATCATGAGTTTATGGAATACAAGAGAATGTTTCTTTTGAGATGCTGCAATACCGCTATTGTTAGGCTCTGGGCCCAGCTGATGGCTTATAGCGAGCCTTTGTGCAAACTTGAAAAAGGCACCCTCCCTGGCGATGCAGCCCTGCGGGGACACGCTTTGGCTGGCAGAGCTCGGGCTGCATCTTAGTTTTCTTTTGTCCCATTGGCTGGTTGCCTTTGTGCAGTGCACGAGCTGTACCCCCTTAAGTGGTAGCCCCAATAGCTATTGGAAATGTGTGCCAGAAAAAAGATTTCAAGGCTCAAAGTGTTTGCATTGGTTGTTAGAAAGTACATTTGGAAAATGTAGAAGTGATTGGCTCTTTCTCTTATCCCAATGCAGAATCGATTTATGAGGAATAAAGCCTGAAAGACACCATGAAAGCAGGTAAAGCCTTCATGATGGAGAACTGAGCTCCTATCTTGGTGGGCCTATTTCCTGAAGGAGCACAGCTGGTGGGATTACTCTTCCCAGGCCAGAAGCAAACAACAGAACACTTGGGAAATGTAGATTTCTGGCATCAGAATTGCTTCTCCTTCCTTCTCTCCTTGCTTCCTTTTTTTCTTTTTTGTTTTTGTACTGGGGGTTGAACCTAGGAGCTACACCCTCTCTGAGCTACACCCCCTCCTCCTTTTTTTTTTTTTTTCAAATTTTGAAATAAGGACTTGCTGAGTTGCTAAGTCTGGCCTCAAGCCTGTGATCCTCCTGTCCCAGGCTCCCAAGCACGGGGTACAGGTGTGCGCCACCATGCCTAGCAGAATGACCTCCTTTTCTACCTGCTACACTGACACTAGACAGGAAGTTGTATTATGCAGAGTTAAAATCCTCTACGTCCACTAGACGAAACTCAGGGGTAGAGGGTGTTAGTAGTCAAAAGCGTATGAGTTTTGCTGTCTGTTCTCCCTCTGGGACCGCCTGCTGTATGGTGTCACAGCACAAGAGCAGAACCACAGGAACCTGACAGAGTCTCTAGTTCCAGGACAAAATGGAGTAGATTCACAGCACCCTATGACTCCTGCTAAATACAGCAGAAGACACTGTACTTTTGTATTTTATATAAAACGAGGATAAAGATGTGCTTCACTAGGATCTCAGGGATTGAGGAATGTCATGACAACATGGATTGTCTTGCTTCCTGTAGCTGAGACTGGGTGTTAGGGAAGCAGATGGTCCAGAAATACTAACAGGTACAGATGGAAAAAAAAAAAAGACCAAAAAAGTAAGTTTTTTTCTAGCTACAGAACAAAAAAAGAGCAACCTAGCAAAACAGATCATTTTTAGACATAATTGCTCTCCTCTAGCTAAATGCCACAGGGAAAAAAATGTGACCTGCCACACCATGACAGACAAGACCAAGAGAGAGCCTGGATTTAGGCTCCTGCCCAGCAATGTATGACAAGATACCCCTCTCCTACCCACCCCATGGGTTAGGGAAGGCCAACCAGGCAGGAATAAGCCCCCTCCCCCCACTTCTGCCTCTGGTGTCAGAGACTGTGCAGAGCCAGGATTTCTCCCCATACTCAGCAGTAATGAGGTGCCCCTTCCCACCAAGGTGGTATCAGAGAGGTTCGAGTGAGAAGCTAGGGCTTTAATATACTTCGGTGGCAACTAGCATAGTTCGGCAGAGGCCTAGTGGGGGGCCTGAACTCCCACTGCATGCCCCCAGCAATAATGCGATGCTCTTATGCTTTTCAGGATTTAATAGATTTTCCACATCACATGGCAGTAATAAGGCATCACTCCCTCTCCCCACTGGTGTGGTGTCATAGGGAGTCCTGCTGAAACAGAATATTTAAGTATGATCCAGAATCTCATAACATAATAGCAAAAGTATTCAAGATACCACTGAAAAGCTCTCATATTACAAATCAGGAAAATCTCAGCTTAGATGACATCAATACTAAGATTATATGAATGCCGGACTTTTATTTAAAAGCTGCTGTCATAAAAGACAGTTTCAACAAACATATTTGAAACAAATAAAAATTTTGATAATCTCAGAAAAGAAATAGAAGATATACAGAAGAAGCAAATGTAAATTTTTAGAACTGAAAATACAATAATCAGAATAAAAACTCCATCAATATAGCCATTAGCAGAATGTAGAGGTCACAGAAAGAATCAATGAACTTGAAGATAGAACAATAAAAGTTACCCAATTTGGGTGCGGAAGTATACTCCAAAAATAATAAGCAGAACTTCAGGATGTGATTCTATAAAATAGATGCAATTTTACGCCATCACAATCCCAAAGGAAGAGGAAAAAGAGTGGAGTTAAAAAAAAAAAAAGTGCTCAAAGAAATAATTGATAAAAATTACCTAAATTTGGCAAAAGATGTACACTTATAGATTTGAAAAACTGAGGCAACCCTAAATAGAAGGTAGCTCTTTCTCTTTGGAAGGAGCTCTAACACTAATGTCAACTACACAGTCCAATGAGTCGCATTAAAAACAACATTGCTTTTACAGCACCACTGTCACAGCACTAAGTTAAAAAAACAAGTATCTTGAGGACTGATAGCTTAGTTTCAGAGTTTACTTGTTGCTGTAATTTGGATCTTGAAAGTCCCCTAAAGGCCCACATGTTCAATGCGTTGTCCCCAACCTCTGGTGCTGACGGTGGGGCAGGGGGTGGCGAACCTTTAGGAGTTGGGCCTTCTGGAAGGAAGTTAGGTGACTGAGGATGTGTCCTTGAAGGGGATATTGGGACCCCATCCCCTTTCTCTCTGCTTCCCAGCCTCCTCCATCACACACTTCTACCATGATGTACTACTGTGCCACAGGCCCAAGGCTACAGGACTAAGTGACCATGGACTGAAAACTCTGAGCCAAAATATGCCTTTCCTTCTTAAATGTTGATTATCTCAAGTATTTGTCACAGTGACGGAAAGTTGACACACCTATGCTGAGCAAGTTCATGGTAATATAATTCATTCAATCAGCAAATCACTGAAGTTGTTCATGTAAATGAATTTTAAGGAGAAACATTGTTATTTGTAACTCATCAGTATAGCTCTTTTCACAACTTTCCATGTATGTATTTTCTAGCCTCTAAGTAGTTTGGCAGCAAAATTAGGATGTAGATATTAAAAAAAAATTTATTGTTGTTTATTTAATGTACATATTATTTAAAATTGTTTAAATTTAACATTCTAGTGAAAATAACATCTGAAATTATTTTCAACTAAATGCAATAACCACATGTACCATGAATTCCATCTGGAAATAAGACCAGGTCCTTTGTTAGCTTCTAGAATCAAATATCTCAAAGGGATTAGCCTACTCTAACAAGTTGTTTGAATATTATTTAGTGTATATAGCAAAGCATATAGCTAATTTTCTCATAAAAATGACACATTTGCAGGGCATGGTGGTGCATACCTGTAATTCTAGTACTTAAAGGCTGAGACAGGAGGATCACAGGTTCAAAGCGAGCCTCAGGAACTTAATGAGGCTTTCAGCAACTTAGCAAGACCCTGTTTCCAAATAAAAAATAAAATTGGGCTGGAAGTAGAAGACGCATAGGTCCATCCCCAGTACAAAACAAACAAATAAACAAAAAACATTGAAAATGTTTATAGATTTATAAACATTTTTTAAAATTTTTATTTTTTTTCAGAGCTGGGATCAAACCCAGGGCCTGAAGCATGCTAGGCAAGTGCTCTACCACTCAGCTACCATAAACTTACAGATATCTTTACTTCAGCCAGGTGTGGTGGTACATGCTTGTAATCTCAGTACTTGGGAGGCTGAGACAGGAGGATCGCAGGTTCGCTGCCAGCCTCAGCTACTTAGTGAGGCACTCTGCAACTTAGTGAGACCCTGTTTCAAAATAAATAATAAAAAATAGGGCTGGGGGTGTAGTTTGGAGGTAGAATGCCTCAGTGTTCAATACTCAGTACCGAAAAAAAACAAAAAAACCCCAAAACTTTACTTCCAACATTATCTCCTTCAGTCCTCATGGCAACTCAAAAAGAAGACATTCTCTCTCTCTCTCTCTCTGTCTCTCTCTCTCTGTCTCTCTTTCGTAGTACTGGGATTTGAACCCAGGGGTGTTCTACCTGTGAGCCACACCCCTAGCCCTATTTTATTTTTTATTTTGAAACAAGATCTCATTAAGTTGCAGAGGGCCTTGAGTTGCTGAGGCTGACCATGAACCTCCGATCATTCTTCTAGTCTCAGCCTCCCAAGTAGTGAGATTACAAGTGTGCACCACCATGCCCAGCTAACCTTCTCTTTATAGAGAAGAACCAAGAGATTCAGAAAGACATAGGTTTTGCTGGTCCCTTCCACCTGGAGCAGTCACACAAAGGACACAATCTGATATCTTTTCTACTTTGGTATCTCGTAAAGCATACAAACTCCATCTCGTTTTGTCTTACTTATTTACTTTTGAGGGGAAATATCCCCTCTTATTTTAATCATACTAAAATCTTTTGTTGAATGAATAGACTATAAATGAGAATACTTCATGTTCCGGAATATGTACTCTTATCCCAAAGCCATGTATTTTTTTATGTCTAGTAGTTTTAAAAATTGTACTTCTTGAGTATTTCCCCTCATTTGGACAAACATATTCTATCTGCTATGCACCAAGTATAAGAATGGTCTCTGCTTTAGAGGAGAATGGAAATTTGGGAGGAACAAGGACATGTCATTTGTGGTAGTGCTGTACATATTTATTCTATTTTCAGAAATCTAATCTCAGTAATGAGAGCTTTAATTGGGTTTATGAGCCTTTGGACAATGTTCTTTCATTAATTTTTCCCACTCTTAAACCACAATCATCAACTACTTATTTTGTGATCCTCCATTAAGTTCAGTATCTAGAATATTTAGAAATATTTTCAACCAGAAGCCGGTGAACAGTTAAAAACTCCAAGTCCTCTTGGTACCTATGCTGTTTAACCATCTGGGAAGGTACCTTTTGTCCTTACCCCTCCATCCAGCCTGTTATCATGGCCCAACCAGGACCTATCCGAGAAAGATATGTCAGTATGTTAACTTCCCCTCCCCTAAGGAAAAAAAATCAAAACTCCATCCCCTCTTCTAATGTCTCTTTCTCCATTTCTTCCCTTTCTCTCTGCACTCTTCTCCAATACAAGTGAGCTTTGCCATTTAGTATTTCCCTGATGCCTCCTCCCCCGTCCCACCCCCACACCCATTCCATTACAGGAGTTCTGAGAACAGGCTGTAGTCCTCCGGGTATGTTCACAGTTGTTTTCTCATCCTGCTCACAAGAGACAACCTGAGAAAGCCTTAAACCCTTTCTAAGACACTCTGACCTGAATCAGATAAAGCATGGCAAACAGTTTGATTTGAATTTGATTTTATTTTTTGGTGTCTTTTTTTTTTTTTTTCAGAATCTTCTAAGTTCTCTAATGTGGTGTTTTAAAGTGCTGTGGCTTGGGCTTGGCTAATTGTGTTTGAATTAAAAATGAGGTCATTAATATTGGACATGACAGTAAAAAGGGACTGTCCTTGCATGCCCTCTGACTTGACTTGCCAGCCGAGTTGAAGTTTGACAAATGGAGAAAATGTATTCTCTTGGCACTGTGCCCACCACGTGCTTCTTAGACGATGGTTGGGAATGGGGAACAAAATGTCGACAGTCAACTTAAATAAACAGAATCTGACCAGCCCAGCCTCACCCTACACAGCTGTGTCTGAGCAGGTCCGCCCCTGTTTAACTTCATGATGAATGGACCAAATCAGTCAGTTATTTCCTGATACCAGGGATTTCTCTTTTCACCATAAGATAATATGCCTGGGTTATCTAGTGGTTAGTGTTTATTTTTATTTTTCAAGATAGAATGATACAACAGCTTGGTAAAATTATCTGATATTCACTGAGCAAAGGATTTTGAATGGGATTCAAAAGAGGGAAGAGCAAAGAGGAAAAAGAAAGAGAGATGAGGGGTAAAATCAAAAGGCCAAAGATAAAACATGTTTTTTTTCCTGTGTGGGAAGAAAACAGTTACAGAGAGTAACATAAAGCCTAAGCCAAAACTTCCTGGATACAAGCTAGGTTTCATTAGCAGCAAAAATTATGTTTCCTTTTTTATTCTTATTAAAAAGCACTGATCCTGTGTGTATTTACTGGGGACTGAAGCCAGGAGCATTCTACCTCCAAGCTATACCTCTGGCCCATTTTTAGTTTTTGTTTTGTACCCTGTTTCAAAACAGGGTAGTGAGATCCCCTGTGCTGAGGCTGGCCTCGAACCTGCAATCCTCCTGTCACAGCCTCCTCAGCCTCCAACTACTAGGATATCTGACTTGAGTCACTGTGCCCCATTCTCAAAGTAGCATTTAGCCAAGAAATCAAGAAAGTACTTGTGAAAATTTGAGGGCTCTTCCCTGTGTAGCTAGCTCCCCTCCAAGATTCTGCCCTGCAAATCCTAGCCGTTTCAGCCTCACCAAACTATTATTTCAGTTTCTACCTCTTACTGAAATTAGCATACTCTACTTGGATTTCCTTTTTCTGTGTCAGAGTCTAAAAATTGCTTCCAAGTAGGGTTGCCATATTTAGAAAATAAAAATACAATCTTGTATAAGTATTTCTACTAAAAAAAAAAAATTTGCGTTGTGATCTGAAATTTGTTGGCTATCTGAGATTTGACCAAGTGCCTACCTTTTATTTAGCAACTTGACCTCTAGAAAGAAATTCAGGACAATGTGGAGCTCATTTTAATCATTTCTCTTCTCTTAGAAATCAAAATCTTGAACATCCTTTGATCCTAATGTCGGAACACTCTTACATGTCGTCCAACTTTCTAGTTGTTTATAATGGGAAGATAACCCTGTACTAGCTACTCCTTCTTGGTCAGAAATGTTAGTCCACAGCTGGACATGGTGGTACGTACACATCTGTAATCTCAGTACTTGAGAGGCTGAGACAGGAAGATCCAAGGTTTTTTGTTTGGTTTGGTTTGGTGCTGGGGATTGAACCAGAGGCATTCTACCTCCAACCTACACCCCCAACCCAATTTTATTTCTTATTTGGAAACAGGGTCTCACTAGGTTGTTGAGATCCTTGCTAAGTTGCCGAGGCAGGCTTTGAAACTACCATCCACCTATCTTGGCCTCCCAAGTACTGAGGTTATAGCGTGAGCCACCACGCCTGGCTCACATTTTTAAATTTAAAGCAAACAAGGAAACAAATAAGTATGACAGCAGACCTTTCTGGTATTGTTCAGGGGAATCATTTAAAGAGGGTACATAAGTGTGTCACTTCTCATGCCAGAGTGTGCTACATAGTTGCCTGTGTGAGATCCAGCTAAATTATAATTCAGAGCATCTGTCTGCCATTCTGTGTTCTTCTTCAACGTCATCATTTCTCTTCTGCTTTATGGTCTCCACAGGCTTTCAATGTGGGTCAGTTTTAGCTGCTCTGGAGAACGTCCACCTTTTGGGGAAACCACAAGTATCCTGCAAGGTAAAGTCTGTCTACATTACTCATCTTGTACTGTTAGGAAGCGCATCCCCATCATACTCTCAAAAGCTATGATGTGTTATGAAGGTGTAACAGGAGAGAGTTAATTTTATTTTTGTAGATAAATACAATGATGGCTCTCATATCTTGAGGAATTTAAATAGTGTTTGCCAAACAATAGCTACATAGTGTGGTAGAAAGAACTCATGACTCATGAGAATGAGAGGGCAATAATATCAAGTCTCTGCTGTATGCTAAGCGTTACATATTCAGCGGTATGCTGGAGCTGGCCCGTGCTGGCTCACATAGACTTTGTGAGAGGCAATTGTTAAATTGTCAGGAATCTTGCCAGCCAGTTGTTAAACCACTGGTAGCTTGAATGGAATTGAATTGAATTGGCCATGGAAGGAATATTTATAGCATGCAAACCATCAAAAGCTACCTGTCAGGGCTTTTTCATCAACCCCAAAAGCTGATTATTATTATTATTATTATTATTATTATTATTATTATTATTATTATTATTATTATTGCTTTTTGTGGTGCTGAGGATTGAGTCTGGGGGCTTCTACCTCCAAGTTACACCACCAGACCAATTTTTTTATTTAGAAATAGGGTCTTAGCCGGGCATGGTGGCACATGCTTGTAATCCCAGCATTTGGGAGGCTGAGACAGGAGGATCAGGATTCTCAGCCAGCCTCAGCTATCTAGTGAGGCCCTCCGAAGTTAGTGAGACTCTGTTTCAAAATAAAGAATAAAAAATAGGGCTGGGGTTATAGCTCTGAGGTAGAATGCCCCTGAGCTCAATCCCCAGTACCGCAAAAAAAAAAAAAAAAAAAAAAAAAAAAAAAAAAAAAAAAAAAAAAAAAAAAAAAAAAAAAAAAAAAAAAAAGAAATAGGGTCTTGCTAAGTTGCTGAAGCTGACTTTGAAATTGTGATCCTCCTGTCTCAGCCTGTAATCCTCCTAGGATTACAGGTGAGTGCCACCATGCCCGGCTCAAAAGCCGATTGTTAAATATTTACCAGCATACCATTTTAATCACATTTTTCCATTTTATTTTACCCTCCAAACATCTCAACAAGGGTGTGCGTAAGAGCACAGTTTAAAGTAGAGAAAAAGATTTAGATTACATAAGAAATGTTCAGCCAGGTGTGATATGTCTATAATCCCAGTATTTGGGAGGCTAAGACAGGAAGATTGCAGGTATGATATCAGCCTGAGCAATGCAGCTAGACCTTCAACAACCTACAAAAATAAAAAGGGCTGGGTGTGTAGCTAGCTCGGAGGTAGGAAATATCCCCAGATCCCCAGTACCAAAAAAAAAAAAAAAAAAAAAAAAGTCCAAGCTTACTCAGAGACTGTAAATTATAAGACCAATTCAGTGTGTAATTCCTTCTTTTGTACGTCATTCCTGTATCTTTGAACTAGGAGACCTAAACTAAGTCGTTACCTTAACATTGACTGTATGATCTTGTATGTGACCACTCTGGATTACCATTTCTTCAGGAAAGTTGAGAGCACTGAACTACTTAATTTCCAGAGTCATCTAGGTATAACAGTCTCTGCTATCTACTAATTCTACTTTTGACAAACTACTGCAGGGAATACTAAGAAGAGGTCCCTGTGAAGTGGCTGCTAGAGAAAGGGTTTGCACTGCCAGTGTGTTCCTGGAGCTCAAAGCTGGTATCCCTGAGGTGGCTTTGTGCAACTGTCCATCATAAAAGAGATGCAAAAAGGAGAATGTGCATTGTAAGTTGATTTATCAATAATTTAACAGCACAATAATCTACTATAAAATCAGGTGCCTATTTTTCTCAGTCTTAGATTTGAGAATCTAAGTGGTACATCACCACTCTGGGACCAAAGGAAGAGTGAAGCTTTTGTGTCATTGATGATTTTGTCCCTGATGATATATATGTAGCTTTTTGTTGTTGTTTTCAAATGATTCATTATGAAGAATAAAAGTGGGAGACCATGAAGAAGTATTTTAAGAGTAGAAGAGGGGAACGATCCCATTTTAGAGAATGGATACACTCCTGAAAACTGGGAGAAGAGTTGTAAGCTCCTAAGTTTAAGAAGATTGAGTTTATAGGTTATCTATATGACCTGA
>PVLC010015143.1:0-37901 GCA_004027655.1 Graphiurus murinus
GGCAAAGGACCTAAATAGACACTTCACAAAAGAAGAAATACAAATGGCCAATAAATGTATGAGGAAATGTTCCACATCGTTGGCAATCAGGGAGATGCAAATCAAAACTACCCTAAGATTTCACCTAACTCCAGTCAGAATGGCAATCATAAAAAACATGAACAACAACACCTGCTGGCAAGGGTGTGGAGAAGTGGGATTTACTTTTAAAATTGAGAATAGAGAAACTAGTAGTGAGTCCACAAAGAATATTTTAGGATATGCTGACTCTAAACTCAAAAGATAGAGTAACATCTAACCCATAAAACACAAATCTCAGTGTAACTTATTTAGGCCTGTTGGCTCACATTTTTTTAAAGTACCCTTGTTTCTTTGAAGTTAAGTACTGTATAAATGGATCATGAAAGCCTGTCATTTTTAAGCCATTAGTTTGTGGGTAAAATTATTTTAAATAAGGAAAGATGCCAAACTTGGGTCAGGAGAAATTTATTTCTGAAGCTTTTTATTAATTGGATATTTTTGGTTATATGATTAGATTTTAGACATAAAAGGAATGTTGTCTTATGAGTCCTTATCCTCAGAAATGAGGCCACTAAGGGGAAGATGGGTAATGAGGTTGCTGATGTTAGTGCTGGGGTTGCTGAACCCCATCTGCTAGCGGCTATCTTTCCAGTTCTCCCAGATTTCATAATGTTGCTCATTCTGTTCCACCAAGCTAACTTTTGTTTAGCAGCAAAAAGAGTTCTCAAACATTTTAATAGCAATAGCTTCTTTTGCTAATATTACTAATAATTTAAGAAAGCACTGTTAGCATGACCATCACATTTCTATATTACAAAAAGGTAGAAAAATAGCAAACACATTGAAGTGAAAGGGCTCAGGAATACTCTAAAAGATATAACAGTTTTAATATGGTAGAATTTTATAGAGATAAATGGAGTTCACAGAATAAATACCCATACAGATTAATAATTGAACCTATGGAAAGTCAGAGTTAAGTTAACATATCTCCAATGGAATGTGACATTCAGAATTGCAAATGCTAATATTTATATTTTCTTTACCTACAAAATTGTGTTGGAAAATTTGATGGAAAAAAGTATTAGAATGTTATCTGTTACCATCACTAACTACATTAATTTTTCCACATGCCTATAAAAAATTTTCTTTTATAATATGACATTTGTGTGTGTGTGGTACTAGGATTGAACACAGAGACATTCTACTCCCCAGCTTCACCCTCAGCCCTATTTTATTTTGAAACAGGATCTCTCTAAATTACTGAGGATCTCCTTAAGTGGCTGAGGCTGGCCTCAAACCTGCAATTCTCCTATCTCAGTCCCCCAAATGCTGAGTTTACAGGTATACACCACCATATCCAGCTTATAATATTTTGACCAATTAAATAAAAGAAAGGTGTCTTTTAATATTTGCAAAATTAGGGAAGTTAAAGTCTACTAAAGATTCACTGAAATGATAAGATTAATGATGGCTTTAGTGGATCAGTTCAAATGAACATGGAGACCCAGTGACTCTGGTATTGAACCAAAGGATTTGATCATGCTAACAAATGTTGGGCCTCATTTCTCTTACATGGAATCCGATTTACACAGGTTGTCCTGAACTTGTTAGCTATTGTTAGGTAGCTAAAAATTCAGCAGCTTAGAACAAAACTCCCTTATAATCTCAAAGTTCTGTAGGTCATAAATCTAGGACAGGTTCAGTAAATTATTTTTAAGGATTTCACTAGGCTGACAAAAAGGGTCAGTTGGGTTGATCTTTTGCCTAAAGTCTTTAGGCAAGAATGCACTTAACTTTAGGCAAGAATTAGCTTGTTTCTTCATTCCATTTGATAGAACCCCATTCCTTGTAGTTGAAGGAGTTGAGGTTCTTATCCTCTTATTATTGGCTGGGAACTAGAGGCCATTTCTAGTTTTCTCTCCTCAAAATGAGCAATAGTTCCATGACTCCTTTTTAGGTCAGTGAGTACTGACTTGAGGAACCACTCTAGTTTTGTTTTTTTAGTTAGTGCATCTTAATTATACAGAGCAATGACTTTCATTGTAGCTTTTTTGTACATGAATACAACATACTTTGACCCTATTCAACTCCATGACCCTGCCTTTCCCTTCCCTCTGTCTCCTGGTCTTCTCCCTCTTCTCTAATGGTCTCTCTTTCACTTTAATTCCTTCAGGTATACTGAGGAGTGGAATAGCTGGTTTACATGGTAATTCTATTTTTAATTTTTTGAGGAACTTCCATACTGATTTCCATAGTGAATGTACTAATTTACATTCTCACCCCTAGCAGTATATATGAATTCCTTTTTCCCACATCCTTGCCAGGATTTATTGTTTTTTGTTTTAAAGATCTAGAATGATTACATTAGGCCCAGTTGTGAAAACTGCTTTTAGAGGAACCAAAGTCAGTTGGAAATCAGTTGTGTCTAATAACATGTTACCTTACCATATTCTTAGATTTAATCCTCATAAGAGGAGGAAATTATCCAAGTGCAGGAATTTCTGAGGGGTTAGTCTAAGAATTCTGCCTACCTTCCCTTCCCCCTGTGAACATGATCCCCACCTGGGTAATTGATCAGAACAGAGGAGATGAGAAAAATAAATCTACTAATAAATCATTAAGAAAGTGAGCATAGGTGCAAATTCAGACTATACTGTAGGGGATGATAAAAGCATGTACGATTGCCGTTATATTCATTAAGAATTTGAAAGTTGGCAGGCTGTGGTGGAACACACCTGTAACCCTGGCAACTCTGGAGGCTGAGGCAGGAGGATCACACATTGGAGACCAGCCTGGGCAACTTAGAAAGACCATGTCCCAAAATAAAATGAAATGGGCTGAGTAGTGCTTTCAGTGGGAGAACACTGTCTAATAAGTGTAAGGGTCTGGGTTCAAATTCCAGTTCTGCAAAAAGAAGAAAGTAGTTAAAAGTGATATATTCTTTCAGTGAGGTGTATTGGGTTTGATGTTATGCCTTGAAAGCATTTGAACAGACTGAAGGGGAGAATGAGAGAAGTGAGAAGACTGGTCTTAAAGAGCTGGAGGATTTGGAGGCAACTGTGGGCACCCAGCTGAGATCTGAGATTCTGCTATTTTAGTGCCCTACTCACAGTCACGCAAGGCCACCTGTGGCTGCTAGGATTTGACAGACTGATTCTGGAAAGTGGGTTCACAGTTAAATAGATCTGTTTGGGGATGGGGCATTATTACACTACTCATAGTGAATTAACAAGGGGACAAGAATATTGAGGGAAGAAATGCTGAATTAATGGACTTGAGCTTGGAATGAAATTGATGGTAAAACTGTAAAAAGATAATATATATCAGGGTGCGATGAAGTAGCAAACATTAGAGTTTGAGAAGATCTGTAGGATAAGATAAAGAAAGAGTTAATGTCTTGAATACTTAGCTTTATTCTAGATACTACATTTTTAAAAAGGAGTGTCAGTAAACTCAAGCATATCTGGGGACAGATACGAGAAAAGCGAGTTTGGGAACAACATAACTTAAAAAGAATCATTCAAAAGATTTAAGTCAATTTAAACAGAAGAAGAGAAGAATTAGGTCATCATGTTCAATACTAAAATAATTAAGCAATTTTCATGTGGAAAAATATTCAGACTTTCCTCTGTGGTTTCAGAGAAAACTATTGGGATCTATTTGATGAAGATATATAAATTAGATTTTGACTTAATATATGTAAGAATTCACTTATAGAACTGTCCACAATTGGCATAGAAAGATGTTTCTTGAAACCAATGTATCATTGGTGTTTTTCAACTAGAAATCAATGACACTAATAAAATATAGTTTAAAAAAAACACTCTTTAGAAATAGGGCAAATGCAAATAGCTGTAAGGTATTTCTTATTTTATCTTTTTCATTGTCTATTAGAATTGTCTAATTCCTCAATTCCAAAATCTATTAAATTATGTAAGCTCTAACATATTTTAATTATAAAAATACTGCTATGTAGATATCATTAATATTAAAAATTAGTTTAATAATATTTATGCAAATATATATAATTCATCAGAATGTAGAAATGCTATTTTTCCTACATGTAGACATAAGCTTAGACCTATTAGATCATAAGGCTTATGTTTCCTGAAGCTATATCATTCAATGTGCTGGCCAGTAGAAACCTGTGTCTATTGAGCACTTGTGGCTTATAAGCCTTATGATCTAATAGATCTAAGCTTATGTCTACATG
The DNA here is from genome assembly GCA_004027655.1 of Graphiurus murinus. Lineage (NCBI taxonomy): Eukaryota > Metazoa > Chordata > Mammalia > Rodentia > Gliridae > Graphiurus > Graphiurus murinus. The sequence goes on from PVLC010015143.1 coordinate 4,235, forward strand.
TAGGAAAAATAGCATTTCTACATTCTGATGAATTATATATATTTGCATAAATATTGTGGCTCATATTTCATTCTATGAACCATGCTTCTCTAAAGGAAGAAAACAAAAGGAGTTCAACAAGATTCAATAATGTAGTTTTCTGTTGTTTTTTGTGGTGGTGACTCTGTGTGTGTGTGTGTGTGTGTGTGTGTTGTGTGTGTTGTGTGTGTGTGTGTGTATGTGTGTGTTACTAGGTATTAACCCAGAAATATTCTACCTTTGAGCTACACCCCCTGCCCTATTTTATTTTGAAACAGGGTCTCACTAAGTTGTGGAGGGCCTTTCTAAGTTGCTGAGGCTGGCCATGAACCTGCACTCATCCTATTTCAGCCTTCCAAGTGATAGGATTACAGGCATGTACCACCATGCCCAGCTAATACACTTCTTTTTAAGGTAAAATTACTACATTTCAGAGGCCATAACATTCCTCTACAGTAATTCTCTTTATTCATCAACTTACTTCTAGTCACCAACTTCTCCTATGTGAACTGTTCTAGCCACTAGAAAGAAAGAAAAAAATGAGCCGGGCGTGGTGGCGCACGCTTGTAATCCCAGCATTTGGGAGGCTGAGACTGGAGGATCCGGGTTCGCGGCCAGCCTCAGCTACCTAGTGAGGCACTCCGCAACTTAGTGAGACCCTGTTTCAAAATAAAGAATAAAAAATAGGGCTGGGGGTATAGCTCGAAGGTAGAATGCCCCTGAGTTCAATCCCCAGTACTGCAAAAAAAAGAAAGAAAGAAAGAAAAAGAAAAAAATGAATGATTTCTCTGAAGAAGTTTCTAATGTGGAGAAACAAATGATAAACAAATTAATGTGTAAAGTAGATAATGTCAGATGGTAATTGTTATGGAAAAATAAAGTAGTGAATTATAACAGAGGGAGTTGGTAAGGAGAAGCAGGATAGAGTTTGCATTTGGTTAGCAATTTCCTGGATAGTTTACGAATACCTCTCTGAGAAGGTGGCACACATTCAAAGAAGGGAGGGAGGGAGTCCTACTAATGTCAGGAAGAAGCATGTGGTGTGCACAAGAAAGATCAAATGCAGGGTTCCTGATCCCTGACCTGGGTGGAATATTCAAAGAACAACTACCCCTACGATGCCTTGTGGCTAGACCACAGGGAAGGAGGGAGGGAAGGAGCTGTGGTCAGGGACTGAGTCCAAGGCCGAGTTTGATAGGTTCTTACCTGCACTGTGCCTTCTCAGCTTTACTCTGATGAAATAACATGCAATTCATGAATTATAGCAGAAAAGGGATATACTTCCCTTTACATTAAAAACAAAAAAGAAAAATATAAAAATGATCTGCCTGTGGGAGGCTATCCAGAGAATGGAGTAGAGGCTGAGCGATTGACTAGAGGAAATGCAGAAGGTGGCTTGAAGCACAGTGGACATCCTGGAGGTTATAAGCAGTGAGATTCCAGAGCTACAGCCTCCGGAACCTGGTGAGAGATTAGATGTATCTTAGGAGCAGAAGAGAGGTGTCAAGTATTCTTTTAGGGACCTTGACTCTTCATTGTATTATTAAATTGACATTAAAACATTTACATATGTAAAAATAACATGTTATTTTTATCATGAACATATTTCATCATGAACCTTTCTGCAATGACATTATGACTTTCCCAGGGTGTGTATGGGGGGAGAAGGGCTAAGGATTTGAGCCATACTAGTGTCAGGAAGAAAAGCAAGTGTGGTGGACAGAAGAAAGATCCAATGCAGTTTTAATGCACAGATTAGGACTCTAGTCTGTCCTCAACAATGGGATTAAAATTTACATTTTAAATGATGATGGTTCAACCACTTCGAGGAATTAAGTAAACTGATTTTTCAACAATTTATTTGGAAAATGTATCAAAAATAACACATATTATATAAAAAGTTGTATAACAAAATTATATTTGTTGGAATTCAATTATTAACTGAGTAAATATCTTGAAGTACATATTTTATTACAAGCAGCCTTGACTACATTTATTGTTCTATTTTTAAGGAAAGTGTGTTATACTAGGTCCACCTGTGGAATATTTTTTTAAATATTTAATTGTGCATTGTAATTATACATCATAGTGAGGTTTAAAGTGATACAAACATACATGCACAAAGCACTTGATGTGTTTCTTTCTGGATCCCACCCTGCTCCCCTTCCCCTCCCTCCCAGAATATGTAGTAAGATTGGTAGTGATACCTTCATATATGTCATAACATTATTTGAACTGTTTTCCTCCTCAATTCTCCTTTTTCTCCTCCTCAGTGTTCTCTCTCCCAATTTCCTTCTGATGAGGTAGAAGAGAAGGAATATAAATTTAGGCAGTAAGGAGACAGATTGGGAAAGAAAAGAAAAAATATAGTTTTAAAATCTGGAGAGTTCATAATCTCTAACTCCACCCTATAGGGTGTGTCTGATCTCTGGCAGAAGCCTCCATAAGCCCATACCCCTAATCCCATGGCCCCTTGCCCCACCTGAGACTCTGGAGATCTGGAAGCACAAGGTCAGGCCTCACTGAGCCACCACCCACCATTGAAACCTGAGGAAAAAGAGATCCAGACTTCTGCTGTGCCCACCCCTTCTTGGGAGTTCTATATACGTACTTAAAAGGCTGCAAAGACTCTCTTGGCCAGGAGGATCTCCCCTCACTTGTCTTCTCCCTGGGGTCCCCTACTTTCCTAAATAAACTCCTGCCTTTGTCCCTGACTAGTGTGTGTTGAAATTCTTTTCACCACGGAGGCCAAGGACCCACAAAAGGTATTGTGCTGATCACAACACTTCCACTATTAAACTACTCTTTCTTCATTTATCTCAAATCCTTTTTGTTTCCTATTTTCCATCTTATCTCCACATATGAAAGAAAACATACAACCCTGATTTTTGATGAGCTGAAAGTCAATTGAAAAAAAATCTCTTTGGCCCAATAACATGATGTCTCATCATATTCATAGATTTCATCCTAACAAAGAAAAAGAAAATTATTTTAGGGCAAAGATTGCAGAGGGGCTATTCTAAGAATTCTGGTCACTGGCGGCGTCCCTTTGAAGGGCACAGTGGGATCCTGCCCCTTCTCTTCCACTCTTTTCGAATCCCAGACATGAGGTGAACAACTGTGCTCCCCAGGTATTCCTGCCATGCTGTGTGAACACAGGCTTGAAGCAGTGTGGCTAACTATTCATGGCCTGAAGCCTCCAAAACTGAGAGCCAGATTAAACCTTTTTTCTTGATAAGTTCATTCCCTCAGGTGTTGGTTATAGTAATGGAAAGCCAACACCTACATTTTATAAAACCCACAGTATCCTATTAGAGGCTGTTAAAGGCATAATCTCATTTATTCTCCATCACCATACAATAAGGAGGTCACTATTCTCAAATTTTATAAGTGAAAAACTTCAGTTTACATTTTCAATGATGTCTCTAAAATCTTAAAGGAAGGAGTGGAGGAAATAGATGCTTCTGGAACTCCGGACCCCTCCATAGATTTCTTAATATAACAGGACTCTTTGAACCTAGACTTCTGAATCTATTTCCATGATTTTAAAATATGCAGTGGATTTAATGAAAAGAGCCTAGATTACTTCTTACATGTTTATCACAAAATGGTTCATTTAGCAAATGCTTTCATTTTAACCTTCTAAAACTTTGAAATTCACATATGTGCAAACTAAGATAAATTGGAAAATGTATCGCTGTCCAATCAAATTGCAACATTGTTAATATTCTTGAATGTTTACATTGAACCAGAAACAAAATAATAAGAACTTTGTAAACAATCAGGTTTAATTTTTTTTCCCCAGAGGAAATATTTTGTTTGGTATTTAAGTTTGATTTTATTAAAATATGTTCCTTCAGCTGTTTGAAGGATTGTGAAGGAGTGGGAGAAGGAATAGAATGTGACAAAACAATGACAAAGGAGTTAGGAAAAACATTTCAGGAACAAAGAGAACTAATTAACTCAAACATATGGTTCATCTCACTCTGCTAAGAGCTAATTGACTTTTATGTACTCCAACTGTTAAAAGTACTCTGGTGTGGCTACTCATGTGAGCATAAATAGAAAAGACTATTAGAAAGTATTGAAGTTCATAATACATGCTATTTTTTTTACACAATAAAAATCCTTTCATTCTAGCTAACACAATGTTCCAGTATATTAAATTTTCTGGTTAATTTTAAACACTTATTTGAAAATGTTTCTAAGGTGTATTAGTCTTTATTTTTTCTCAATAAAAATACTGTGACAAATATAATGAATGCCAAAGATGAGTGGAGTTCTTTTAGTGTTTCAGAAATATGTGGTTAAAAAAGTTACTGTTTTTAAATATGTGGTTAAAAGGTAATTACTGTTTTTAACTATAAAAGTTGATATAAAATATGCAGAAAGATATAATGAGTATTACTCTATGAGCATCTCTATAAGCACATAATTTTGTATATTTTTGAAAACTGTTTTGCGAACTTCTTTCTCTTTAATGTATATTTTAAACTATAAGGATGATAGTTAATTTAATAACTTTCATAGAATAACTAATTTCATCATAATTCCACACCTATAAGTATCTACCCCCAATTTTTCTTATCTGAAGTAGATTTCCAAAGCAAATTGAAGAAACAGAAATATTTTTTAAATGCTTAAAAATTATTTTAAAGCTGAACACAGTGGTACACAACTGTAATCCCAGTACTTGGGAGGCTGCGACAAGAGAATCAAAGTTCCAGGTGTGACTCAGCAACTTAGCAAGACCTTGTTTCAAAATAAAAACACAATTAAAAAGCCTGAAGGTATAGTATCTTGGAGGTAGAATCTCCAGTAGTAAATATATATTTTAATTAAAAAACATATATTTTTTAATTTAAATAAATTTTATATTATTATATGCATATATTTTTAAATTTTTATATTATAGTTTTTAAATTTATATATATAACTTTATATATTTCATAGTTTTTAAATTATTTTTACTTTTTTCCAAACTAAATATTTTGCTTTCTATTGGTAGATATTTACTGGAAACTGCTATTACTAATAGTTCTAAATATGTGTGTCTGTGATTCTATCCTAGGTCTCATTAGGGAATGAAGGAAATCTGCTCTTAATTTTCTAAAAAGGTGAATTTTCTGCCTTATGTATCTACCAGAGGCTCCCTATTGAATAATTTTCTCAAAATTATTACTCAAACCTCATCTAATGATCAGTGGTTTTCAGACTTGAGTGTATATCAGAACCCCCTGGAGGGCTTGTTAAAACTGATTGCCGGGCCCCACCCCCTGAGTTTTTAATTTATTAGGTCTCAGGTGGGAATGAAGAGTTTGCATTTCTAATATGTTGTATTGGCGCTAACGATGCATGTGAAAAAACTGAGATGTCACACCTTTGAGAAAGAACTAGTTTTTTCTTACATAGTTAAACTGGCACATAAAAGAGGCAAATATTCCTCAAGCGCAGTGCTATGTGCCTCATTACTTTCAACTAGGACTCCATTGTGGGTTTTCAGTGTGCTGGATACTGTATTCAAAACAAGTACAAAATCCTCAAGTATGCATAGACAATCCTATAACATTATAAATATACTAAATATCAGCCGGGTGTGGTGGCGCACACTTGTAATCCCAGCATTCGGGAGGCTGAGACTGGAGGATCCGGGTTCGTGGCCAGCCTCAGCTACCTAGTGAGGCACTCCGCAACTTAGTGAGACTCGGTTTCAAAATAAAGAATAAAAAATAGGGCTGGGGGTATAGCTCAGAGGTAGAATGCCCCTGAGTTCAATCCCCAGTACTGCAAAAAATAAATAAATAAATAAATAAATAAATAAATAAATATACTAAATATCATTAAGTGTTCAAATAAACCTATTATGTTGATGATAAAAATAAAATGTTTATCTTTGAATAAGATTTTCATAGAAATAGCAATGTGTCATCAGTTCTAGAAGTAATGAATGTACTCCACTGCTTCTTTTCCATTTGTTGTATTGATTTAATAAATAGGAATTCTAATTGTACTTTGAAGAGTTATTTATATTTTTTCCTTTAATAAAAAGTTTCATTTGAGTACTTTTATTTCTCTTAATAGCATTAGTGCCCATGGCACTGAATAAATCTTATAAATTAATATAAAAATGTATCAGCCAACATTTCTGGTCTTTTATGAGCCTAACTTGCTTATTGTGCATGCTGGAAGAAAATATATTGACATCTCGATTCTTTTTTTATAATATTTCAGAATAGTTTGGGTTTACCTTACCAGAGTAGGAGTAAGCTAGTCCATCGTAGCATTTAGGTTTTATGTGGTGTTTATAATCTCTCTGTGTACCATAAGTTAATTTTCCCTTGATCAACAGAAGCATCAGAAAACAAGGGCAGCAACAGCAGCAGCAGCACACAAAAGCCAATAAACCATCACAAAGCTCAGTTCCCCATGATCTCAGGCCAATTGTGTATCCTCAACACATTTTCTACATTCTTCAAGTATTGGAGAGCAATCACTGTGTTAATTACAATACCACAGCGATGTACAAAAAAAGAAGCTTTTACTTCTACATTGTTCCAGTTCAGCATGAAACCCCTTGGGCCCTTCAGTTTCTCAAAGGCCAGGCTAGTTGTCAAGAGGAAAATGCTTGTGTGGATTCTTCTCTGGAATGTGTTAGTTCATGGGTTCTGTTCTTCATACTTGTAATTTCTTATTTTTTTATCTGTAAAGTGTAACTATTTTCTAAAAGTACTTTGTAAGCTTCCTTTCTCAACACTATTTCTCTAATGAGATAGCACATGCTATTCTAGTATAGTGCCACATAGTATTCTATTTTGGGCTTTTTTTTTTAGTACTGGGGATTAAACTCAGGGGAATTTTACCTCTGAGCTACACCGGAACTCCTTTTTTAATTTTGAAACAAGCTTTCACTAAGTTTACAGCACACTGGCCTCAAACCTGTGTTCTTGTCTCTACCTCTCAAGTACTGGGATTAAGGTATGCACAACCAAGCACTTGTACAATGCATTTTAATTAACATTGTTGAACTGCATTGTAACGCTGTTTCCTATCCTCTAGTTCTAAAAGAAAATAAGTTGGGCATGGTGATGTATGTCTGTAATCTCAGTACTTGGGAGACTGAGACAGGAGTACCACAGGTTTCAGGACAGCCTCAACAGTATAGCAAGACCCTGCTTCAAAACAAAAAAATTAAAAAGGGCTGGAGGTATTGCTCAGAATATAATGCCCCTGGGTTTAATCTCTAGTACCACAATAAATAAATAAATAAATAAATAAATAAATAAACACTTTAAGAATAGTGTCATTGTTTAAATTCTCATAACTAAAAACCAGCTCTCAGTACTTAGCAGTCAGGCACAAAGTACTTGATAAGTAAAATAATTTTGGGTGATAAAATTAATAACATACTAACTTGTGGTAGATGTAACTGATATTTAGGATCTTGCAAAGCATGAAGGGTCCATTGGCTTGGCCTGGGTGATGTTACAGCTGAATCAGGAACATAAGTTAAAAGGGAATAAGCTTCCCACATAGGTAAAATACTCCTAAATTAATGTAATAAACCAGACACTATATGACTTTTGTCCTCTCTGAAATATCATTATAGCACTTAGTGTAATCTTGTTTTACTATTTAGTAACATAGTTGTGTGACTTGGCCTGGAAAAATTGAATTTGAGAATATCTAAAGTATGTTTATTCAGAAAAAATTGGAAGAATCTACATTGCCAACTAAGCTTTTCTCCTGTCTTCCAAACTGATATAGGGAAACATCTATTTTTGTTTCCAGGAAGTAACAGTAGTAAAAATGGAACATTAGCCACAATTAGTGAACTGAACAGAGTAAAAAATATTTTATAACCTTCTTTTATTTATAGAGGCATACTAGAAGAACTACGTCTACAAACAGCATGTTTAATGGCCAAGGCTCCAAAGAAATATCTCGTCTGTATATAAACAAGCATCTTTATCTTCAATGATAATTTCCCCATTGGAATAAGATGTAGAAACAGACTCATTCCTTCCCCCAAGTGGTGTCAAGTTGCAATGGTTTAGATTTAGCATGTCCCCCTACCACTCATAGAAATAAGATAGCAATGTTAGAAGCAGGGCTTGGTTGCTAAGGAGGGGCCCCTGGTTGTTTGTGGCCTTGGGGAGTATAAGTTCTCTCCTCCCACTGCTCTCTATCTGCTTCCAGCCTCCACGATGTGGATGGGAGGACAGAGCCCTTGCACTCTCCCTCGTCCTGCTCCTGCCGCTATGCCCTAAGCTCCGTAGACCCAGCTGGACATAGACTGAACACTGAAATCTTTAGAAACTGTGAGCAAATAAATCCTCCTTCTACTAAATTATGTGGTCCGTTGTTTTGGATTACAGAAGTGATTGAGACACAAGTCCATCTTGGTGTTGAATAAATTATACTTTGCTTCATCAACTCAAATGACCAAGACATTATAGAATTATTCTTCACTCTTCATTAGATTAAATTTGAACCTTGATCTACCAACGACGTTTTATTTCAGTAGATTATAAATACAAGCCAGGTTTTAACTTATGAATTAATTTTATGTCTGTGTTAAGCTATTATTTTAATCTAGAATAAATATATTAACTAAAAGGCAGGGCCGTTAGGTAAAGGTAAGAACAGCTAATTTATGTATTAAATTATATAAATACAAAGCTCCTTTGCGCCAATTTGTAAGTATCAAGAATGTATACAATCTCAAGTCTACGATTCTAAATTTCTTGCTGTCTTTGCAATATCATTTAAACCCAAAACTTGGTCTTTCGTGTCCCTATGATGAGGTAGCCTAGGAAGCGGAAATTTAGGTAGGATGGTAATGGGAGGATGCAGAAAAATATAGTTTTAAAAATATAGCTTTTAAAATATAGTTTTTTTTAAATCAGGGGAGTTAAGCTAACCACCCCTTGGAAGTTTTTTTCTTAGGAAGCCTGCCTCACCTGAGTTCCACGCCCTAATCTCCAGAAGCCGCCTCACCTGAGTTCCACGCTCCAATCTCCAGAAGTCCTGCCCAACACCTGCAACTTCCGGGCCCTATCTGACCACCTATTCGCCCACCTGAATCTGAGGAGGAGGAGGAGCGAAACCCTTAAAAAGTCCAGACGCGAGAAGCCATTTTCTCTTCTTCCCTGGAGGCGCGTGGCGGGCACTTCTCCTCCATGCCTTACCCCTTTCCTGCTTCCCGCTCCATGCCTTCCCTTCCCCGTCTTCTCCCAGTTTTCCCCTAAATTTTAATAAAACCTGCCAGATGTTTGACTGGTATGTGTTGAAATTCTTTTCTTCACAATATCAAGAACCTGAATTTTTTTGGGGGGAACACGCCGCACCCCATCACACCTACACTTCTTTTTACATGTTCTTTTGCCCTCTTTCTGCTTCCCAACAACCGTAATTCTCAATGAACAGACAACTATTGTAATGACCAACCAGCTCTGTACAGATGCTGGTTTCAAATGCTACCCAGTTAAGGATCATTACTTCACTTTCTTCTGTTCTTGATAATGTGAGTCTAATGGATAATCTGGTAACCTAACCACTATTAAGAAACTAAATATCCGTATAGAAACTGACTCAGAGCACGCTGCTGCAGAGAATTTTGTAGTAGCTCAGTTGTCTATTTAGAAACCATGATCTTTAGACAAATAATAACATTCTCTATATAGATAAAGATCTTCCCTTTCAGAAGAATGTGAGTTGAGGAATTCCACTTACAGAGTTAGACTTCTCGTTCTTGCTCTCAGTCTTCATTGTCAAGTGTAGCATTGCCATTCTCATTCTGCATTACACAACAGGCAATGTACCATCAAACCAGAATGTTTCCATATAGTAAAAATGGAAGAACATCATTAACTATTGAGCATAAATAGAAATTTTTGACTCAGATTTACCTACAACAAACAAGACATGGTGGTGCATGCCTATGATCCCTGTTCTTGGGAGGTTGAGATAGGAGGATCACAGATTTGAGACCTCAGCAACTTAGTGAGATTCTCAGCAACAAAAATAAAATATGGCTGAGGGTGTAGCTCAGAGGTAGAATGCCTCTGGTTTCAATCCTCAGTACTAAAAGAAAAAAAAAAAAAGATTTAGCTAGAGCATCAATACTGACATTGTAAGTTTCTAATTCTTTTTGTATCTTGATAATGCCAATTCGACCATTTAAAAGATAAACCATACTCTTTGGAAACAGTATGGAGGATCCTCAGACGAATGGGAATGAATCTACCATATGATTCAGCAATACTACTTCTGGGTATCTACCCAGAAGAATGCAAATCAAACTACCACACTAATGCATGCTTATCTATGTTTATAACCCCACAATTCACAATTGCCAAACTATGGAACCAGCCAAGATGTCCATCAACAGATGAATGGATTACAAAACTATGGGATATGTACACAATGGAATTCTTCTACTCAGTCATAAAGAAGAACAAAATCATGTAATTTTCAGGGAAATGGATGGAACTGGAAAACATTATGCTAAGTGAGATTAATCAGTCACAAAAAGTAAGAAGTCATATGCTCTTCCTAATATGCGGAAGCTAGGGAGAAAGTGGGACATAAAAGGGACTCTAGATGAAGAAAGAAACCTTAGATGAGCAAAGGTGACCTAACTGAAGGTGTTGGGGGAGGGAGGAGAAACACCCTCATGCCCATGATGTAATTTAAAAACAGATCAAAGTCAATCACTAAACTGAACTTGAGAAGGAGGGAGGGTGAGGGAGTAAGATGGGAATTGGGGAAGGGCTAAATGAGAAATGTGTGCATTTATGCCTTTACCAGCTTGTACCTAACAAAGATATATTACAATGCACCAATAAAATAAAAGAAAAAAATAACTAAATCATGATAACAGTTTGATAGCATTGAGCTGGACAATGCTTATAAAATATCTTTCTATTGTTTTTGCTTTGCCACCTAAAATGATAAAGTAAAAATAAACAGGACCCAAAATAAATCACAAAAGAAATCTCCATGCTCTGATAGATTTTTTCAATTTTTGTTATTTAATAATTCAGCACAAAATAATTTGTGTGACTTCAACTTTAGAACAATCTTTTTCCTATGGATTTGTTATACCTGATGATCATTTGTTTTTTCTTGGTATTTTTCCTAGAAGATTAGATGATAGAAAAAAATATCATGTTAAGACTTTTATTTCAACCTGAAAACTATTTTCTAGATTTCTCTTTTTGTGTGTGCTCATTGTAATTATATAACATCATGAGATTCAATGTGGTACATTTATACATCCGCACATCACTTTATGTGTTTCCCTTCAGACCCTAGACCCACCCCACTCCCTCATCCCATTCCCATACATTTTAGTGAGATTAGTAGTATACCTTCATGTATGAACATAGCATTAATTAATCTTTTTATTTTCTCAAGCTTCCTTGTTCCCCTCATCCCCTTTCACTATTTTACTGGTCTCTCTCCTCTTTTATCTGAAGATTCCTTTATTATTTATTTATTTATTTATTATTTATTTATTATTTTCTCTCCAGCTTCCACATATGGCCTTTACTTTCTGAGGCTGGCTGATCTCACTTGTTTCATCCATTTTCCTACAAATAACATAATTTTGTTCTTTATGACCAAGTGAAGCTCCACTCTGTATATGTGCCACATTTTCTTTATCCATTCATCTGCTGATGGACACCTAGCTTGGTTCTATAATTTGGATGTTTTGAATTGTACATAAACCTAGGTATGCAAGTATCGTTATAGTACTCTTCCTTTTCAAAAGAGTTTTAACACAAATAAATGACTAAGAAGATGAGATAGTATATAAATAAACGGACTCCAGACCTAAGAAAATACTGGTGGCTATAAAAAGAGAAACAGATGGAATGCTTCAGGAAAATATTTCAAATAATGAGAAATATTCTATTTTATATGGATCCCTAAAACCAGGTCTTAAAACTACTAATGAGCTGACCACCCCTATGTGTGGCTCCTTTATTGCTAGATTGTAAAACAACTAGATCTCTTTGATAAGATGGACAGGGGGTTCTTAAGTTATGATGATATTTGACAAAACCTTAAGCTGAGTTGAAAGTAAGGCATGTAAATTAAACTTGATAAAAATATAATAAAAGTTCCCAAAACAAAAATAGCCATCTGTGTTCCTTACCTCCAGGACTCTTTGGTTTTTTCCTCCTGCTTTCCCTTATTGCCTCTGTCCCAGCTCCATCTGCTCCATCTGTTAGGGTCCTCTCAACACTGTGGCGCTTGTTGGTTTAAGAAAAAGCACACCAGACTAAAGGGATCCATCAAGTGATTTTACTGCTGAAAATATAAGGTAGTTTTCAGAGCTACAACCCCTGCCCTTTTAATTTTTGTGTTTTTTTTGTTTTGTTTTGTTTTGAAACAGGGTCTCCCTAGGTTGTGGAGAGTCTCACTAAATTGCTGAAGCTGGTCTTAAACCTGTGATCCTCCTATCTTAGCCACCCAAGTACTGGCATTACAGATGTGCTCCTCCATGCTCAGCTCAAATGTGTTTTTTTTTGTTTTGCTTTGTTTTGTTTTTGCAGTACTGGGGATTGAACTCAGGCATTCTACCTCCAAGCTACATCCCCAGTTCTATTTTTTAGTATTTATTTTGAAAAAGGGTCTCACTAACTTGCGGAACGCCTGATTAAGTAACTGAGGCTGGCCGTGAACCCAGATCCTCCAGACTCAGCCTCCCAAGTACCGGGATTACAAGTATGCGCACTCAAATGTGTTTCAATTCATGTTAATTAATATTGGTCAATATATCCTGGAAGAGAATTTGCGAAAAAATTGTCGGAGATGATGATACCTCTTGAAAAATTGCTGATAAAAAATGATTAAAAAACGTTGGAAGACAGAAACTACTTAATAACTAAGTTCCTTTTAGGTCTACTTTAATTTTCCTAATTTTGCTCATGATTAGTATTTAGAAATGAACAGGCTACTATGAGAAGACATTTATCTCTGTTGCCATTTGGGTAGAAAATTCAGTTGTTCTTTTTACTTGCCTGAAATAATTTTCTGAAGTCTTATATCAGGGATATTTTTCAACTATATTGTTCAAATTCAGGGAAAGATACCAAAGAATGTTTTTTTACACTTTCCGAATAAGTAAAACATATTAATGCCAGAAGCAGAAGAAGTAAAAACCTTGCATAATGGAAAAGTATTGATCTAGGAATCAGGACTTCTGAGTTCTGTCACTACCAAAATTACTTTCTCTCATCATATGTCAGTTCCCAAAGTCTCAATTTTCTCAATTGTAAAATGAAGGCTTTGGATTTAATCTCTGAAGTACTCTCTTTCTAAACTTATTCTTACCTATCTTAATGTAATTAAGTGTGTTTCCTCAAGTGGGTTTCTGTTATTTTCCTGGAACTTATAAGATAGTTTACAGACCAAGCTAATAGAGTCAAAGATAAGAAATTTGTTTGGGGCAATTGTGAATTAAAATTAATAAATTATATCATGATTATAAGCTCTTACTAAATTCTCAGCCTTCTTACTCATTTAAAAGTTTTACATTTACATATTAATAAAGTAAGACATAATTTCCCAGATGCATGAGTAATAAGCAGATTTCTGTATTTCTCCAATATTCAGTCTGATTGATGATTTGAAGAATTTTAGAGGTGAAGGACGTTCCGGAGCTCTCTATTATTATAAATAAATAAAGAGTTGGAACATCTGAATGAATTCTCTTATTTTACATTTTGAAGTATAACTTATATACAATAAACTGCTCATTTTATAGCATGTATTTTATGTTTTGACACATGAAAGTCTCATGAAATGAAGATAGCAATCATATTCTTCTCCCCAAAAGTTTCCTTTTGCATTTTTGTAACACCCCTCACTACCACCTCCCCTTCACCCTTGAAACAACTTCCTTGCTTCCTGGTTCTGTACATTAGTTTGTATTTCCTCTAATTTTATATAAACATAAAGATATAATACATATATTTATTTTAGAATGGTTATATTCTATTTGCAAAAACAATGTTGTTAAGTACTTTGCATCTCTATTGATGGTGGTTACCTGTTTGTGTCTCCTTCCCATAATGTCTTTTCTAGTTTATTACCATGGTCACTAGGTTGAGAACATATGAAAATATGAGACTGACCTCATAAAAATGAGCTGGAAAGTGCAAAAAAAGTTTCAAAGCTCCTCTTGGATTTTCTGGAAGAGTTTATTAGAGTTGATATTCTTTCTTACGTAGTCTTTCTTAAATGTTTGGTGAATTTCAGAAATAAAGGCACCTGGCTGGGCATGGTAGCACATACTTGTAATCTCAGTAATTGGGAGGCTGAAACAGGAGAATAGCGGGTTTGTGGCCAGCCTGAGCAACTTGGCAACTTGTGAGGCCCTCTGTAACTTAGTGAGACACTTTTCAAAATAAAGAATAAAAAATTGGGCTAGGGGTAGAGCTCAGAAGTATAATTCCCCTGGGTTCAATGTTCAGTAACACCAAAAAAAAAAAAAAAAAAAAAAAAAAAAAAAAAAAAAAAAAAAAAAAAAAAAAAAAAAAAAAAAAAAAAAAAAAAAAAAAAAGAAAGAGAGAGAGAGAAAGGAAAGAAAGAAAGACATGAAGGCATCTGGATATGATGGAGTTTCTTTCTGTTAAGTTTTTCTTTAACCATAAATTCAATTTCTTCAATAGATATCTGGCTAGTCAGGGTAATTATTTCTGACCACTGATCATTATAAGTCAATATACTGAGCTTTTTCCTTTTTGAACCAAGGGTTGTTAGATATATGCTATTTAGATTCCAGGTGCTTGGAGAATTTCTAGGTATCTTTGCTACTTATATCCATCTTATATGATCATATACTGAGGCCATACTTTGTAAGATTTGAATCCTCTTAAATTACTTGAGCTTACTATGTCTTAAAATGCCATCTATCACAGTAGATATTCCACATACATTATAAACAAATTCTTGTTTTACTGTTGTTGGGTGAAATATACTGTAAATGTCAATTAAATTGAGTTGGTTGTTATCATTTAAGCTTTTATATCCTTGCTAGTTTTCTGTTTAATTATTTTATTAGCTATTGAGAACAGATGTGAAACTTTCAACTCAAATAAATGTGAATTTTTCTACTTTTAGTCATCTGGTTTGTGTAATTTAAAACCGTTATTTTGTGAGTAAACATTGAGAATTATTATGTAATCTAAATAACTCCTTTATCAGTGTGAAATGGATTTTTCCCTATTACCATACTTTGCTTAGAAATCTACTTTATCTGAGCCGGGCGTGGTGGCGCAGGCTTGTAATCCCAGCATTCGGGAGGCTGAGACCGGAGGATCCGGGCTCGCGGCCAGCCTCAGCTACCTAGTGAGGCACTCCGCAACTTAGTGAGACTCGGTTTCAAAATAAAGAATAAAAAATAGGGCTGGGGGTGTAGCTCGAAGGTAGAATGCCCCTGAGTTCAATCCCCAGTACCGCAAAAAAAAAAAAAAGAAATCTACTTTATCTGATATTTATCTATTACTTGTAATTCTTTTGATAACTACTAATAGAATGTATTATTTTCCATTCTTTAAATTTTAACATATTTATATAATTACATATAATGTGAGTTTCTTATAGACAGCATGTAGTAAGATTCTTTTTTTTTTTTTTTTTTTTTTTGCGGTACTGGGGATTGAGCTCAGGGGCATTCTACCTCTGAGCTATACCCCCAGCCCTATTTTTTATTCTTTATTTTGAAACAGGGTCTCACTAAGTTGTCGAGTGCCTCACTAGGTAGCTGAGGCTGGCCACAAACCTTAATCCTCCAATCTCAGTCTCCCAAATGCTGGGATTACAAGCGTTTGCCACCATGCCTGGTCCTCTGTAGTAAGGTTCTTATTTGTATCTAATCTGAAAATATTTTTGACTTGGTGCAACTTTGCATATGGTATAAAAATCTAACAAAAGTATTCTTTAATTTCCATTTTACTTTTAGTACTTTAAAAAATTTCACATATAAAGGATTTACCCCAAGCCCTGCAAACTAGGCAAGTATTCTACCATTGGATCATACACTTAACCACTTAAAATAACTTTTTTTTTTTTTTTTTTTTTTTTTTTGCGGTACTGGGGATTGAACTCAGGGGCATTCTACCTCCGAGCTATACCCCCAGCCCTATTTTTTTTTATTCTTTATTTTGAAACCGAGTCTCACTAAGTTGCGGAGTGCCTCAATAGGTAGCTGAGGCTGGCCGCGAACCCGGATGCTCCGGTCTCAGCCTCCCGAATGCTGGGATTACAAGCGTGCGCCACCACGCCCGGCTAATAACTTTTAAAATAAGGAATATTATCTGTTATACCCACACACTTATGCATCACTTCATGTGCTTTTTATTCTACTATGTAGAATGACACAGGTTTCCATCTGGTATTGTTTTGTTTTCACCTGAAGCACTTCAGTTAATGTAAGGAAGGTCTGCAGGTAAGGAAGTCTTTTTAATGTCTAATATAATCTCTTCACCTTTGGTTTTAAGTATATTTTCTCTAGTTTAGAACACTAGGTTGATAATTTTTTGTTGTCATTGCTGTTTTGGTGGAAATTTGAAATGTTGCAGCCTTTTTGGTCTTATTATATTTTTGTTATTTTTCCATACATGGTATGCCTCTTTCCACTTCAGGATATTTAGTATTTTTTCTTTACAACCATTTTAAACAATTTGGTTATGATGATCCTTAGTGACATTTTATTATTGTTTCTTGTACTTAAAGTTTCTTAAGCCCATTATCTATTGGTTCATAACTTCAAATGTGGAAAAATATTCAAAGATACTTCTTGAAATATTTTCCTGTCTCACCTTTTATCTTTCTTCATGACACTAAAGTAAGCCGCATTAAGTTGTGCCACAGCTTACTGATGTTCTATTAAGTTTTTACAATTCTTGATTTATTTCAAATGATTGCTATTACTATATCTTTAAATTTACTAATCTTTTTTCCTGTGGTGACTAAGCTGTTATTAAATCCACCAGTTATATTTATTTTTATCTTAGAAATTATAGTTTTCATTTGTAAAAATTTGATGACTCTTTTTTACATATCTCATGTCTCATATTCATTCCTCCACTTACCTCCTTAAACACATACAATATGGATACAATAATTGTTTTGAGGTCTTTGTTTACTATTTTTACCATGAATATTATTTTGAGAGTTTTAGGGGAATCTATTTTTATGGACTGATTTTCCTTAGTGGTCATATTACCTAAATGTCTGGTCTTTTGTTTGTTGTGTTTTGTTGGTTGCCTGACATTAAGAATTTTGAACTTTTTTGTGTTCCTATAAATATAGTAGAGTTTTATTCTGGAACACCATTAATTTGAAGCACTGGAGTCTTTCTGAGGCTTACTTTTAATTTTTGTTAGATAAAAACCAAAATAATCTTCAGACTGTGGCTGATTTTACTCTACTATTTGGGAAACTCCTTACTTCATGTTCAAGGAATTGGGAAATTTTCCACTCTGGTTGTGGAGAATACAAATTATTCTAAATGCATTGTGATCCATGAAATTAATTCCTCTGCTACTTTAGATTATTCTTTCCCTAATTTCCTTACATAAAGGCCCAGAATAGTGTTCAGGTGAAGACTTGGTAGTGACACTAGATTTTCAGAATTTTCTTCATGCAAGTCTTTATCTCTGAGACATTGAAATCTAGCATTTTAGTCTTGGGGACTCCAAACTCCATCTCCTCCACTAAGGGAGATTTTTATCTTCACTTGGGTCCCGCTTCCATGTGCCAAACCTAGAAACCACCTTCAAAAAGCGAATCTGGGTGTTCTGGTTTAGATATAGAATGACCCCCCAAAAGCTCATGTGTTGAAAGCTTGTACACAATGCAGCAAGGTTCAGAGGTGGGCATGGCTAGAGGGGGTGGGCTGCTGGGGATATGGCCTAGAGGATTATATCTGTCCCTGATTCCTTCTACCTCTCTCTCTCTCTCTCTCTCTCTCTCTCTCTCTCTCTCTCTCTCTTTCTCCACTCCCCACCTCTCCTTCCTAGATGTAATGAACAAAGCAGCTTTCCTCCACAACACCCTGCCACCATGAGTTTTCTGCCTTGGGGCAGGGGGAACGTGGACTGAATCTCTGAAACCTTGATTCAAAATAAATTACTTATCTTCTAAGTTATTCTTATCAAGTATTTCAATCACAATGATGAAAAGCTAACCAACACATTGAGGTGATTTGGGGGGTTATTTTGTTTATCCTCTCCTTGTAATATTCTCTTGGGTTGCTATATGATGTCTGTGTCTGAAACTTCTTGAATCATTTACTTAATTTTCTTGATTCTTTCAAGTATGAAGCCAAATCTGGGATTGCTAATATTATCTTGGGTAGAAGGCAAAGTTGCTGAAGTTGAATGACTTCTAAGAAATTCTTCAATTGAATGTGTATTTGGAAGTATAACCAAACTGCTCATGGAAAAACATTATAAGGATTAAGAACATAGGCTTTGTATTCTAAACACATTGGGTAACATTCCAAAGTAAATACCTTGCTATGCAAGTCCTTGAAACATTTTTTTAGGTGGGGTGATACTAGGGATAGAACTCAGGGGTGTTCTACCACACAACTACATACTTAGGCCTTTTAATTTTTTACTTTGAGATAGGTTTTCATTAAATTGCTCAGGTTGGCCTAAATTTGTGACCTTCCTGCCTTAGCTTCTGAATAGTTGGGGTTACAGGCTTGAGCCACTGTGCCAGGCCCTTCACATGTTTTTTAATGTCACTGAACTTTAATATTCTCATCTATAAATTTAAAATTATATATAATTTAAAAGTCAATTATGAATTATGTGTAGAGGTCCCTAAAAGGTTAGGAATATTTAGTAGGTAGCAAATATTTTTTTCTATTACTATTAAAATAACTGTTCTTCCCTTCAGAGTATAAAGGAATCATGAAAAAAATTAAATATACACTTGCTCTTGTGCACTTGTGTACCTAGAAGACAAAATGATAGGAAAGGAGAATCAGAGTTCAGATGTAGATGAAGAGCTACCATATGTTTTAAAAGCAGAGAGCCATTATAGAAATTAAACATAACACAAGCATGGGAGGAATTTTATTGTAATAAAATTCAATAAATATTCATGATAAAAATAGCTCTAGCATTAGTTTTTTTTGTAATGATCATTGAATTCATGTGACATATAAAATATTTTTGCCTAGTCAGGGCCATAAATATGTTTTCATCTGGAAGTTTAATAGTGTTCAGTTTCACAGTTTAAGATTCAGGTTAATTTTGTGAGCAACATGAGTCAAAATTGTTTTTCTTTTTAATTTTTAGGCTTTTCCTTTTTTCTCATATTTCTCTACTACTTACTCCATCATCCTTTGTTTAATGAATCCTTTTGACTATGTTTACTTATTTGTCTTTAATTGACAAGTAATATATATATATACACATATACATACACACACATATATATTTGTTATACAGCATGATGTTTTGGTATATATATATATATGCATTGTGGAATATCTGAATCAAGCTATTTAGCATATGCTTTACCTCACATACTTATTCTTTTCTGTCATAAAAACATTTAGAATATACTGTCTCAACAATTTTCAAATATTTATTATATTGTTATTAACTGTCAACATGCTGTACAAAAGATCTTTTGAATTTATTCTTCCTGTCCAACCAAAATTTTGTCCTTTGGCAGTCAGTCTTGTTGACATCTTATCTGTAGCTTTTGCATTCTTTTTTAAGCAGTTGCCCTAAAGATTGCAATAGAAGAGCTAAAATTAAAAAGACTGGCAATGCCAAGTGTTGGCAAGGATGTGAAATAACTGGAACACTCATATACTATTATGGGAAGAAAAAAATGGTACAGCCACTTTTAAACAATTTGGAAGTTTCTGAAAAATTTACACTTCCCATATGATTCAGACATCCCACTAATAGGTATTTAGTCAAGAGATAGAGAAGTATATGTTAACTAATTTTTTTCAGTCCTGGGATTGAACACAGGGCCTCACATATGCTAAGCAAGTGTTCCACCATTGAGTCTAAACATACATCTATATGAAGATTGTATCCAAAGTTCCTCCCTCCAAAAATACGTCTATATGAAAATTGTATAACAATTGGTCATAGAAGCCCTATTTGTAATAGTCAAACATCTTTTCTTTCTTTCTCTCTCTCTCTCTCTCTCTCTCTCTCTTTTTTGTGGGTGTGTATGTGGTACTAGGAATGGAACCTAGGGACATTCTACCTCTGAGATACATCCCCAGCTTTATTTTATTCTTTTATTTTGAAACAGAGTCTAAGTTGTGGAGGGCCTCACTAAGTTGCTGAGACTGGCCGTGAACCTGTGATTCTCCTGTCTCAGCCTCTCAGATACTGGAATTATAAGCTTGCACCACCACACCTGGCTGTAAACATTTTTATAAAAAACAAATGTTCATCAAGAATAGAATGGATGGGCAAGCTGTGGCGTATCATAACAAAAACTACTATTCACATATAAAAAGAAACAAACTATTGATACATACAACAACATGGATGATTTAAAAAACAGTATGTAAGGTGAAAGAGGTTATACAAAAAGACTATATCCTGCATAATTCTATTTATATAATATTTAGAAATGCAGGCTACTGGGGCCAATTGGTGTTGCCTGTGTCTGGCAATAAGGTTAGGTAGAGATTGACTGAATAAAATGCCTAAAGTCTATTTGAGGATATGTAAATACTTCATAATTTATTGCACTAAATGTTTCATAATATCATGTTTGCAAAACTGGACACAAAATCCAAAACTTATAAGTATGCAACCTTAGGATGAGTGAATTTATTGTAACAAATTCAGTGAATCTGAGGCTGTGGTGGGGGAAAAGAGAGAGGGAGAAAAAGTGGAGAGAGAGAAAAAAGTGGAGAGAGAAGGAGGAGGAACATCCTGAAAACTTAGCTACATGGGAATCTGGTAAATGTAGCTTTTAGTTTGAAAGTCTTCAAGTTACAAAAATAAGCACTAAGTATGGAATGAAATGGAGGTTGAATGAGCCAATAAGTACCGTACACTGAACGTTATTTGACTTTTCTTATTGATTTTTAGGGACTGTTTATATATCTTGGTAATCTTTATTGGTTACAATTTCTTATAGAATTTTTTTGTGTGTCTTTTGATGAAAGCTCTAAATGTGATTATGTTTGTCAATATTTTTTATTATCCTCATTGTTTATTATATAAACAACCACAATCCCATGGTCATAAAAGTGTTTTTCTCTACCTTTCTCTGAGGTTTTATATAGTTCACATTCACATTTAACTTAATTCATGTAGAATTGATTTATTTGTATGTGAATTGATGTAAGGACCCAATTTCATGGAAAAGCAATTATCCCATCACTATCTATTCAAAATTTATTTGGCCCCACTATCCTTATAGCAGGTCTGTCATCTAAGCAAGGTTTGTTTCTTTATGCTGTCTCTTTCAATTTTATTTCTCAAAAATAATCTTAGCCATCTGGTGAGCAAAGAGCAGACACAGGCACTATCTTGGTCAACCTACATGGAAGCTGATGCTGCTGAGACCTGGCAACCCCCAGAGATTAACTCCAGCAAAGAGGCAGAATCCTGCTAGCCAGTGATTACAGAAGCCATCATCAAAAGCAATTACATTCTTCTCTCTATAATGGAATAACTCAAGACTTGACTCCCCAGACCACCCATCCTATCCACCCAGTGAACTCCTGAGGCTTCAGCAGAACTTACACCAAAAAAGGACAGATCCTTCCTTCTAAGATCTTCTTCACTTTCTTTCTTTAGAATTACAATTTTCAGTGGATTCATTGTTGGCATATAGAAGATACTGATTTATTTATAATGATTTTGTATCCTGCTACTTTACTGAATTTGCTAATAAATTCTACAAGTCTTTTGGTTGAGTTTTTGTGATCATGTCATCTGCAAATAGAGATAATTCCAGTTATTTTCCTGTTTGACTTATTTTGATATTAACAATGAATCCACTGAAAAAAAAATCCAGAAAACAATTCCATTCACAATAACCTCAAAAACAACAAAATACCTAGGAATTCTACTCAGCAATAAAGAACAAAATTATGTCATTTGTAGGAAAATGGATGGACCTGGAGAACATTACATTAAGTGAGATTAGCCAGTCAAAGAAAGAGAAGGTCATATGTTTTCTCTCATATGTCCAAGGTAGGGAGTAATCAAGATCCTAGAAAGACTTCAGATAATGGAGGAAAAACTGAAGTGGAGCGAGGGAGGTAGTCTACATGAAGAAGGGGGGTGGTTGAAAGGAAGAACCAATGAAAGAATCACCTTCATTGACCTTGTGGATATATGTGAGAATACCAATGCCAATCTCAATATTCTGTGTGGGGCAGGAGCCAAACGAGAGCCCATGGAATGCTATGTGCATGTATGTAATTCTTACTGTGAAAGACATTATGATGTAAGAATATAATGCACCAATAAATCATTCATGGCCCTTTGTCATTTTACATAAGTTTTAGACTTATACAATATAATTTGTCAAAATTCAAAATAAATTTAATGATATTAAACTATAGAACATTTGGGGGACAACAGTTATCCCTAACATATTGCATCTTACAAACAATGAACATGGTATAGATCTCCAACATTTTAGAATCTTTCAAATTATTTCTATAACACTTTTATTCATGCAGATCTTAAAAACTTTTGTCAGACATTTTTCATTTTTTGTTAGACATTCACAATTAGATACTTCTGTAATTTATTTTCTGAACTAAATTTTGCAAAAAAAGTTTTAATCATATTTTATATTCAATAATGATGGTATTCTCTCATTAGTTCTAATAATTATGCTGTATTTCCTTCTCTGTTACTACATGGGGAAATCATATCATTTGAAAATAATAGGTTTTCTGTCTTTTCCTTTTCAAATGTTTGGTTTGATATTAGATTATCTGAAAAGTTTTCTATATTTTGACTTGTCTGTTTTTTGTTTCCCTGCTGACTCTCAAAATTTATGCCTCATTTTGTTTCTAAGTTTCATTGACAGTTCACATTCCTTAGTATTCTTCTTTGTGAAGAAACTTTGAAGCCCCGCTTGAAGACAGGCTTCTCTGACAGGATCTGAATTTGCTTCTCAGGTTATAGAGGGCACTGTGATTTGGAAGGAAGTACGTTAAGCTGAAATCACAGCCTTTTCTTTTTTTAATAACTCTCAGATGCAGATATCTCATTGGAAAACCTGCTTGTGGTTATGAATTACCAAAGGAGTTTTGTTTTAAACCTGCAGTTCCAGTCAGCATTCTTGAAGCCATAATCTAGAACACAGCAGGAAGAGGAACCATTTATATAATCCCCAAAGCCACACCCTCAGGGACCCACCTCCAGCCATACTTTACTGACCTACCAGGTACCACCCAGGTAGGGATTACAACCCTCTAACTCAATTACATCAGCTCCAAACATTAATAAATGAGCTGTTTAGGGGACATTTTATATCTGACTAAAATACTTGCATTCAGCACATACATTTTGTGTGTTTGTGTGTGTATTATGTGTGTTTTGTTTAGTTTTGTTTTTCTTTGCTGTACTGGAGATTGAACACAGTTGTGCTCTACCAGTGAGCAATGTTTTCAGCCCTTTTTATTTTTTATGTTGAAAACAAAAAGTAAAATTTAAGTTTAGAGTCTCAGCAAATGCTCTTTAGACAACTTAGTTCTGTGTGTCTTAGTTGTTCAACATTGCCTTTTAAAAGAAACAAGCTATTTTATAACACTTTTAATTGTTCTTTTTTAGAATCATTTAATGTATCTACTATCTCAAGCTCAAAAAAATGAAAGTGTTTATTTTTTACATTACTATCTAATTCTGTGGTTAAAAGTTCAGGGAAAATTACTTCTAACTTTTCAATTTAAGATTATTTTGAAGTACTTTTAACATAGTTATATATATTTGCTTTCAATTCTATTATCCCACAGAATAATATCTGATTCGAAATTTTTTTCATTCTATTTTAAATTGTCATTTTTATATATGACAGCACAAATGTAGAAAACAAAAAGTGTCAAAAGTAATAGTCAAAAGTGTCAACAAATACAGATTAAGGACTTTATATTGTGTCATTAAAAAAAAAAACTTTCTATCATGACCTGATTCAAAGAGTATGAACCTAAATTGTGTTCTGCTTTTCCTTTCTAGAAAAATCACTCAAATTCTAAAGTTATTAAATAAAAAAGATATAAAAGATCTCTTATTAGAATCTCCATTATGTTTATATTTACATTTCCTACTGTTACTTAATATTTCTTTTTTTTTGTTTTTTTGTTTTTTTTTTTTTGCTGTACTGGGGATTGAACTCAGGGGCATTCTACCTCCGAGCTATACCCCCAGACCTACTTTTTTTTTTTTTATTCTTTATTTTGAAACTGAGTCTCACTAAGTTGCAGAGTGCCTCACTAGGTAGCTGAGGCTGGCCGCGAACCCGGATCCTCAGGAGGATCCGGTCTCAGCCTCCCGAATGCTGGGATTACAAGCGTGCGCCACCACGCCCGGCTGTTACTTTATATTTCTTAATGATTCTGATAATGAATGTTTAATATCAGTCTGAGTGTCTTAGTATCTCAACATTGCCTTTTAAAAGACACAAGCTATTTCATCACGCACTTTTAATTATTCTTTATCAAGGAGTCATTTAATGTATCTACTATCCCAAACTGCAGAAAAGTGAAAGTACTTATTTTCATAAAAAATAATAAATATGTTAATTAACATATAATTAATATGTTAATATGATTATATTAAATATCAACCCAACATAATTTAATTATAATGTATTATAAATATCAATTGGTAATAATATTAAAATGATATAATATTGTATTATTAATATTATGTTGTTACTTATATATTATATTTATATTATATTATTATAATTAGTTACAATATAATATATTATATTTATTTAAATGTTTATTAAATATTTAATGTTATAATATATTATTATATATGTTTAATAACTATGTTATGTTATTAACTATGTTAGTTAAAGTTCAGACCTTAATTTAAAATTTAATTAAGCTTAATACAATGGCAGGTTATATACACATTCTTTGGGTGTTAATGAGATATAGCTTCTGCCTGGGACTTTTGACCAATTTATTATTGTCATGGCTAAGAATCTCTTTTTGAGTTATCCATTTTGTGAATAATATTTCAACCTTAAAAACTAAAGGAGTTACTGAAGATTTGAACTTAGTTTTTCTCCTCATATATACTTGAGATATGTGGACTTTGTAGAAACAGCACTATTACAGTCATTCTGTCGTGGGTCAGCACAATACCTTTCCTGGATCCTTGGCCTCCATGGTTGCTGGAGACCAACAATGCTCAAGGTCTGGTTTTGCAGACTCAGAGATGCATAGAAGTTTGTTTCTGTAGGAATGCAGATTCTCATAACACGTGCTGATTACGGACCAAGGGCAAGAGTACAGTTTTGTCTCAAGATGTTTATTCAGACTGTTACAGTAAAAACTATGTGAATATTTGTTCTTTGAACCTTGGACCTAGAGATGATTATTTTCACAAATGCAACCATTGTGAGAAAGCTTTAACCTTGAAGTGTACTCTGATGCTTTAAAAAGTATGTAAGGACTGAACTGAATAAACTCGGGGCTGCAGTATTCACTGACAGTCCTCCTGAATCTATCTCTTGTCTTTCTTTCTTTTTCTTAATCCTCATTCCCCCTTTCAGGACTGTTCAACTTTGCCAGGCAGGCACTGGCACATGGTGAAAAGAATTTCAACACGCACCAGTCAGGGGCAAAGGCAGGAGCTTTATTCAGGAAAGTGAGGGACTCCAGAAAGCAGACGGAAGAGGGGAGATCATCTGGGCCAAGAGAGTCTTTGTAGCCTTTTCAGTCCTTATATAGAACACCCAAGAAGGGATGGGCACAGCAGAGGTCTGGACCTCCTCTCCCTCAGGTTTCAAGGATGCCTGGTGGCTAGGTGAGGTCTGACTTTGTCCTCATGGGTCTCAGGAATCTCAGGTGGGGCAAGGGGCCATTGAGATTAAGGGTGTGGGCCCATTGAAGCTTCTACCTAAAACCCTGTAGGGTGGAGTCAGAGATTAAGAACTCTCCATATTTTAAAACTATATTTTTTCTTTTCCTTCCCAATGTGTCTCCTTTCTGCCTAAATTTTTATTCCTTCTATCCTACCTCATCAGTTCTCCAGGCAGAGCTTAGTCACTTCTTCCATGCATCTCCTTCAAAAGGGGGCATTTCTTCAGCTACAGCAGCACTGGTATCATCAACAGTGGGATCATCCTCATCAATACCTAAACCAAGTTTGATCATCCTGTAGATCCTGTTGACATGTGTCTGGGAATCCTCCAAACTGAAGCCAGAAGAGAGGAGCGCAGTTTCATAAAGCAAGATGACCAGATCCTTCACAGACTTGACATTCTTGTTGGCCTCTGCCTTTTGCCTGAAGATCTCAGTGATGGAGTGATCAGGGTTTATCTCTAGGTGTTTCTTTGCTGCCATATAACCCACTGTTGAGTTGCCTCTTAGGGCTTGAGCTTTCATGATTCTTTCCATGTTTGCTCTCCAGCCAAATGTGTTTGTGACAATACAGCATGGGGAAGTCACCAATCGGTTTCACAGGACCATCTTTTTCTCCAAGATGTCTTTCATGATTTTGCAGAGGTCTTTTTCTCTTCTTGTTTCTCCTCTCTTCTTTGTCTTCTGGAAGTTCCAAGCCTTCTTTAGTGACTGATACTAATATCTTCCCCTCGAATTGCTTCAGCTGTTGGACACAGTATTCATTGATGGGCTCAATCATATCGATCACTTCTAAGCCATGCTTCTGAAGACGCTCCACAAAGGCCAAGTTAGCTACCTAGTGCTTGGTCTCACCTGTGATATAATACATATGTCTCTGGTTTTCATCCCCTGAAACAGATGTGTAGTATTGTAGCACCTCTGAAAGCTTCCTTCATTCCTACTGATAATACATTTTCAATGATTTTTTTGTTTGTTTGTTTATTTTTGTTAACATTTAAACACTAGCATGATAACTACTTAAGGGGAAGATAAGATTTCTTTCTTCTTTTAAGTGATACTGTGATACTCTATGCCCTAGAGCAACTAATAAAGATTTTCTAGTTTCACCTTGACTTATTTTAACAGGTCGAGATTTGTTGTAAGATGTGTAACCTATTAACTTTGTGATCTAAAGTGTTAGCTATCAAGTTGTATCCCATAAATAGAATAGACCAAATATTTTGTCACTGAAGTGTTTTGAGACATACTTTCATGTTTAAGAGAAAAATGTTTATTAAAATGGCTTGAGTTTCAACTTGTTAGGAGCCACTTTAAACTTAATACCCCCTGTAGTTACCAGTTTTGCATGTACTAGTCCTTAAGAAATTAGTATGTTCACTGAGACAACTTAATGGGAGGGACCCTCCATGGGACTTGTTTTCTAAAGAAAGTACTGTTTAGAGGAACAAAACTTTAAACCTACCTATGAGTGTGTTACAAGACCATTTGAAAAGTAATAAGAATTGTGAATGGAAATGTAGTGCTCAAATGACAGGCTCCCTGAAAGAGTAGTTACAAAAGAAAGAAAGAAAAAGAAAAAAGAAACCACAGTATTATATAACAGGAGATGCAAAAGATTTTATTTTATCAAATGACCAAATTATATTCTATAATGTTCCAAATATTTTGCCATGAGGACATGCTATCTTTATTATTGTTCTCATTTTAAAATTGATTCCAATGATTCATTTTAATAACAGTGCTTCTTTTTAGATTTACCTTTCTATTTTATGATTTTCAATATAAATATTGAGAAAAAAGGCACTGTTAGAAAAATATGCCTTAAATTTGAATGTTATTTAGATCTTTGAATTTCTTGCATGAAAACAAACACCAAAGAATAGTATTTCAGATCAGATTTAGAAACAGTATGCTCATCTTACATATCTTAAAGAGGAAAGAAAATATAAATTGAGAAAATTAAAACAGCCCACATGTGGGCTGCTTGATGTATTTTTCTCTATCTCAGAGAAGGTGACAGAAGCACCTTCATTTTCTGAATAAACAGGTTTGAGAAGCCTTAGAACTTTTCAAGAAATTATTCAAGTAAAGAAGTATACCTAGTACTTATACGAAACACACATTCTTGGTAGGACTAGGTAAGATCCTCCTGTGAATATAAACTCCAATAAAAACTGAGGCCAAGATATCAAAATAAAAAACAATAATAATTGTGCCAAAACCTCCTTTGCATAAATGCATCTTGTGATATATAGAAGATAACAGAATCTTACTTCACAGGAAACTTTTTGTTGTATTTTACTTCATTGAAATTCAGGGGGGGCACAGATTACTAAAAAGTAAATCTAATGCATGTGCTTTTCCTGAACCAAACTCATCTGGAGCTGATGGAAAATACAGCAGATCTAAATGTGCTATAAGGGAGTATGGTACAAATTATGACCTTCCTGGAGAAGAAGCCCATTATCTTATATCATGATAGTTGCAAATATGGTAAACAATGAATTCATTATGATTACTGGATTTTAAACCAGAATAAATCTCTAATGTCCTATAGCAAAACCATGCACAAGAAATCAACCATGCTAACTCTGGTAATGCTTTTCTAATGAAATACCTTGAATTGCATACCAATCACAACATAAACTGCACTTAAAAGGTTAGTGATTTTGATTCCTCTGAGGACAACAGTGAAGTATTACTACTGTTTTCCATTTCAAAAGGAAATATAAATTGAAGGTCATGAACCACATTTCCTTCCATATTTTAGCAAAATGGATTTGGAGTTTAATATATCACAGAAACTCAGTCATAGTTTTATTTTCACTATAAAGTGGGAAGTGCTCTCTGTATTCCATTTTCTAACAAATATAAACTCTGGGAGATAAAAAGTAAGCAATTATGTAGCTCAGCCTGTATTCCTTCAAGCTGGTGAATGTCTACACATCTGTAATGGTTTTGGTCTGTCCTTTTTTTTAGGATGTTCAGGTAGGAGGGTTCTGAAATTAAGAATCAGGTCATGAACTTCTCTTACCATCTATTACTATATAACAAGAAACTTCAAAATTCAGGGGGCTGAAAACAGCAATAAATTTACTTGTTTTCTCACAATTCTGCAACTTGGGTAGACCTCATAGAGGACAGTTCATCTCGTCTGCATCAACTGGTATAAATTGTCCTGGCCCTATTTCTGCCAGGCACAACCTTTAGGTGTGCATTGCTTTGGTATGGAAGTTGTACTGACTGTTGGTGGGAAGTCCAGGAGTTCTCAATGAAGCCTCAGCTCTCCATAAGACCTCTCAATGTGGCTTCTCCTGGTCTCAGATTCATTGAATTTGAACAACGGCACACTGCCCCCAAATGCAAAAGCAGATGTTGCCAAATCTTTATGCTTAGACCCAGAACTTCCAGAAATAGCAAAATGTAACTTCTAATATATCACATTGCTTAGGTAAGAGGTTCAAATTCAAGAGGAAGCTGCTACAAGGATGTAAATACAGGGAAGTATCCTGACAGATCACCATGTCCTTCAGCACCTTACATACTAATGGCACAGATTGAATAGTTCTTATGAATAAATAAGTTATAGAGAACAGAAATCAGTTAATTTCAATGTTTTATTACTTTAATCATAAAGTTTTCCCTGCTGGTTAACTAAAATCCTCCCTTATTTATTAAATAACATTTTTTCTGAATTGAAATTATTATAACTCATAGTAGATATATGCCAACATCCTCTTCACAAAACATTTTGTGAAGAGAAGTGCTTAAACAGAAGTTCTAAATTAGAGAATAGTGTCCTTCTTATCTAAAAAACAAACCCTTTTTACTGCCAGTGAGAAGTATAAAAGACAGTTAAATGTTTGGCAAAGAGAACTAATGACTTGTCCTTAGAATGTAGAAGAGTATTTTTTTTAATCAAACACAAGATACTTTGAGTGTTTTCAAGGTGATAGATAAGGAAGACCCATGGCCCAGGAGTGATTTCATCTCTCAGTGTCATGAATGGTCCCCAAGCCATAACTTGGATTTTAAATTTTAAGTGCTTTTTCTGCCACAGTCAACCACCTCATCTCTCTACAGGTCCATTTTCTCAACTATAAAACAGAGTTGTTCTGAAATTTTCTAAAGAAATCTTCAGTTACAAACCTATAAGATACTATTCATAAAATTCAAAATCTTTGCAATTAAAGGGACTCTTGCTTTCTATTTGCCTAGGTTTTATGTGTATGATGTAAGAAGAGATAACAACTTATGTTGGTAAATATGTTCATCTGTTAAAAATGTTTTTGTCTCTTATTTGGGATAATTCTGGTGAAAAGTTCTGTGCTGCTTTATATTTGAGATTTATTCATCCAGAAAAGAAAAAAATGGGCATTTGTGTTATATAAATATACTTTCTTGTATATTGACTTTTGTTAAAAACTTTTTATATAAATAAAACTTTCAGATATGTGAATGTAATTTTTAATCTATAAAATGAATTCCTAGAATTACAAACTTATATTATGGTTTCACAAAACCAGAGCATCCTCTCATTGCCTCAGTTCTATGTTTATCACACTGCAGATCCAGTAAAAGATCCCCAATAATTGGCTTTGGACACAGCATAAAGCTAAATCATGGATGAACAAAATATTTTAACAGAAAGTCCAGTGGGATGTTGGAGTTAGAGGACACCAACTTGTGAAAGTTGATTAAGTCCATCTCTTCCCAATCTGCAATCAGTGTCATATTGGTAAATAAAATTAGCCTTCATAATAGTATTTATATCAAGACTTTTTTTTTATTTATTCGTTAGAGAGTTGGTTGTTAAACATTCACATGTGCACCATTAATTCTAAATCAATCTGTTGAAAAAAATAAAAGGTAAGAAGTCAGGAACATAAATAGATTAAAAGGAGTTAGATCAATTAATGGTAAATAAAGATGGTAAATTAGAGGCACTATTTAAACTGAGACCCGAATAACAATTTGGAATTAGTCATATAATCTAACAGAAGCATATTTTCAATAGGATATGGAAAAGTTCTAAGCCAAGAACAATACTGACATGTTTGAAGAACAGAATAGGAGATAGTAGGAATGGAACATGCTTATCAATAAGACAGTGCTACAAAAAGAGAATGGAAATACAGGAAGGATCCAAATCATACAGAGATTTATAGGATTTGAGACCTTAACAAAAAATGCAATGAGAAGGAATTAAGCTTTAAACTGAGGAGTGAAATGAATACAGTATATGAATAATTTGTATCTTCTCTGTCAGATCAACAGGAGTTAGCAATAGGAAAGATAAAGTGGAAGAAAGTATATCAGTTATGAAAACATTTTAATACATTAAATGAGAAATAAGGGTAGTTTAGTCCAGGCTAATGTATGAATATGGAAAAATCTAGAAAGTGTGGGTTATAATTGAGGGGTTGTTTCTATAGAATATGATGAATTTTATGTGAGTAATAAAAAAAAAAAATCTCTGGCTCACAGCCTAAGTATTTCATTGAATCTTGAAGCTATTATGGCAAGCACTGGGTGAGGAAAAAATGTATTAAGTGTTGTCTATTTTGAATATTCTGTGTTCAAAGTATCTTTTACATATAAAGGGAGCAATGCTATTTATTAGTTAAATATACAAATATTGTGGCTAAAGAAAGAGCTCAAGATTATAGATACAATTTGAGAACTATCAGCACATATGTGATATTTAAAGGTACAAGCTATTCAGAATTGCCAAATGTGAAGGAAAGAGAAAGAAGAGCCTTGAGAAGAAATCTAGCACACTTGTCATTGAGAAGTACAAAAGGGAAAGAGGTGTCTAACAAGGAAGGTGAAATGGAAGAACCAGAAATTAAAGGAAAAATAGGAGAGTTTGTTGTCACTGACGTCACTGACACCACGGAGAGAAAGAGTGTAAACAAGAAAGGTAGACTGTAGCACTTAATCCTACTGAAAAGTCATGAATGTCAGTGGGGTGGCAGCCTGGCTGAGCAGCAATATGGGTGAAAGAGGTGAAGGTTAAGGAGTCAGTTCACTCTATGTATCTTTCTATAAAAGGGAGCAGAGATGTAGGATAGAGATAACTGCCTCTAAAATGAGATCTTCTGGATCATACTTAAATGGGAAAGAGGGAAATATTGATGGATGTGTAAATGAAAGACCAAAGTCCTAGAGAAGGAAAGGGGTAAGATTCAGAGAATATATTTGATGGAGAGAATATGATAAGGTTGTTACTAGTGAAATTTGTTTTCTTAATTAAATAAAAAATATGGTCATTAAAAGAAAAATACAAGAGAGGTGATGAAGAGAGGAGACAATATTAAATGTTAGTGAGAGCAGGAATCCAATAGAGATCCATAATGTGGTTTATGGGGCAATTTGTTCTTTTGAGATTGGTGGTCATGAATGTGAAGTTTCTGGTCTTTTTAGTTTTGTGGCTTCCCCTAATAAATTTCAACAACTCTGAATGTGGATAATACTCCCATAGAATTAGCTTGCCTAAGATTAGACTATGAAAGAGATGTGGTCAGTGCAGGGCAGAGCATAACCATTTGCTCTTGTTGGTGGTGCCCCTTGGAGAGTTTCCCAGTCTATTTCACGGAATATTTATTATCAAATTAACAGTTAGCATATTACCCTGATTTCATCTTGCTAAGAAAATCAAGCAAAGAAAATTTAGGGAAAAGACTCCATGACATCGAATGTGAGAAGACTAGATAAGAGTATACCAACAATTAGAGCAGAACAATTAGTAAAACAACGGGGGGGGGGCAAGTATTGAGTGAAAAAACACCTGTCTGAAGTATAACCACTAAGGATGAAACATGAGATAGATTGTCTGCAAATCAATTTAGCAGTGTGATGGTAGACAAAAGAGTCAAACTAACCCTAAACTTTATGATCCCTAGGAAGCAAAAAGAAAGTGGGGAAGGGGCTGGGTCCCACAGTCCCTTCCAGGGCATGCTGCCAATGTCCTAAAAACCTCCAACTAGAAGCCGGGCATGGTGGTGCACACTTGTAATCCCAGCATTCAGGAGGCTGAGACTGGAGGATCCGGGTTTGAGGCCAGCCTCAGCTACCTAGTGAGGCAATCCGCAACTTAGCGAGACCCGGTTTCAAAATAAAGAATAAGGTAGATTCACTCCCATTCGTCTGAGGATCCTCCATACTGTCTTCCACAGTGGTTGCACAAGTTTGCAATCCCACCAACAATGTATTAGGGTTCCCACTTCTCCACACCCTCACCAGCAGGTGTTGTTCGTGTTTTTTATGATTGCCATTCTGATTGGAGTTAGGTGAAATCTCAGGGTAGTTTTGATCTGCATCTCCCTGATTGCCAATGATGTGGAACATTTCCTCATACACTTATTGGCCATTTGTATTTCTTCTTTTGTGAAGTGTCTATTTAGATCTTTTGCCCATTTTTTGATTGGGTTATTTGCTTTCTTAGTTGCGATTTTCTTGAGTTCTTTGTATATCCTAGATATTAGACCTCTATCTGAAGTGTAACTGGCAAAAATTTTCTCCCACTCTGTAGGCTCTCTGTTGAGGTTCTTGATAGTTTCCTTTGCT